>CM065596.1:46066285-46178489 GCA_033119425.1 Bufotes viridis | reverse complement strand
AGAATTGCTTAGCGATGTGGAAATTTATGGCAAATGGAAATGTGGTCCCACAGTTTCATTTAAAAACTCTACAAAAGCTGTTATTTGAGGGTCTTAGAATGGGCTTCCTGATTGGAAGAAAGAGTATTTGTTGGTCCCTTACCCACTGGTCCCAGCCTTTCACTCTCTGCCCAAAATTTATAGGGGGCTATTTCCCCTCCCCCCATGAGATCTATTGTTGCAGGAATTGGGTCATTGAGTGAAAGGGCACCTTCACACGCGGCAGCTTTTGTAAAAATCTGTTCCATTCACCTCAATGAGTCTTGCAGAAGTCCTTGTGCTTGCTGCCCTATTCAAATGAATGGCACCGATTTTCAGTCGTGGAATTTTCTGCCACAAAATCTGCCGAATCAGTAAGTCACGTGCCTGCGCAGCCTGCTTCATTTATAAACTGGGCGGCGCAGGCACGTGACGTAGTGACTCACGCTGCCTGCGCCCGTCCTCCCGGCCTGCCTCCTTCATCCTCTCTGCCACCGAATGTAAGTAGAATCATATAACTAAGGATTACTAAGGATTTTTAATTATAATAACAGTGGCTTCAATTATAGCAAGCTTATATACAGTGAGCGGGGCCCGTGTAGTAGGATACATTCACTGCACGGGCCCCGCTGTCATGCCACCCCGCCAAAGCCCCTCCTCCCTCCTAGCTGATACACCCGCCGCGTGGCATTGTGGCAGGTGTATCATAATAACTTCAGCAAAAATGCAGCTTTCGCCCCATAAGACGCACTGCTATTTTCCCCCCACCGCAATTGCGGACAAGAATAGGACATGTTCTATCTTTTGCGGAGCTGCGGCCGGATGTTTGGGGGCCGAAACCCGGAAGTTTGCGGCCGCAGCTCCGCAAATGCTGATGCGGCGAGCACATAGTGTGCTCTCCGCATGACCGCCGGCCCCATTCACACTGAATGGGTCCGCATCTATTCCGCAGAATTGCGGAATAGATGCGGACATTTTTGCGGACGTGTGAATGGGGCCTTACTACTTTTTTTTTTTTTTTGCACATTTTTTGGTAGAGATTTTTTCATCCACATTGATCGATGCGAATGAGGAAATCTGTGCCGTTCATTTTTTTTTTTTCAGCCCATAGGCTGAACGGAAAAAAAAAATCTCATTACCCGTATGCTCAATATAAGGAGAATCGCAGAATACCACACGTGTGCCACTTTTTTGCAGCCAAAATTCACAAAGGGGCCCAAATTCCAATGAGTACCTTTAGGATTTCACAGGGCATTTTTACGCATATGGATTCTCACGCTTTAGGGCCCCTAAAATGCCAGGGCAGGACAAACACACCACATGTGACCCCATTTTAGAAAGAAGACACCCCAAGGTATTCCGTGAGGGGTATGGTGAGTTCATGTAAAATGTTATTTTTTGTCACTAGTTAGTGGAAATTTGAGACTTTAAAAAAAAATATATATATATATCAATTTCCGCTAACTTGTGCCAAAAAAAAAAAATTCTGTGAACTTGCCATGCCCCTAACGGAATACCTTGGGGTGTCTTCTTTCCACAATGGGGTCACATGTGGGGTATTTATACTGCCCTGGCATTTTAGGGGCCCTAAAGCGTGAGAATCCATATGCGTAAAAATGCCCTAGAAATCTAAAGGTACTCATTGAATTCTGGGCCCTTTAGCTGCAAGTGGCACACATATGGCATTGTCAGCATTAGGAGAAGTAGGGCAATGAGTTTTGGGTGTATTTATATATACCCATACTTTGTGTGAGAAATATCGCTGTAATCGACAACTTTTTAATTTTTTTTATACAAAGTTGTCAGTTTACAGAGATATTTCTCTCACCCAACATGGGTATATGTAAAAATACACCTCAAAACACATAGCCCTACTTCTACTGAGTACGGCGATATCACATGTGTGACACTTTTTTGCAGCCTAGGTGCGCAAAGGGGCCCAAATTCCAACGAGTACCTTTAGGTTTTACAGGATTGCTCACAATTTAGCCCCACCCAAAATTCCAGAACAGTACAAACACCCCACAAATGACCCCATTTTGGAAAGAAGACACCCCAAGGTATTCGCTGAGGGGCATAGTGAGTCCATGAAAAATTGAACTTTTTGTCAAAAGTTAGCAGAAAGGGAGACTGTGAGAAAAAACAAAAAATCAATTTCCGCTAACTTGTGCCAAAAAAAAATTCTGTGAACTTGCCATGCCCTAACGGAATACCTTGGGGTGTCTTCTTTCCACAATGGAGTCACATGTGGGGTATTTATACTGCCCTGGCATTTTAGGGGCCCTAAAGCGTGAGAATCCATATGCGTAAAATGCCCTGTAAATCTAAAGGTACTCATTGGAATTTGGGCCCTTTGCATTTGGCTGCAAAAGTGTCACACATGGTATCGTCGCACTAGGAGAAGTAGGGCAATGAGTTTGGGGTGTATTTTATATATACCATACTTTGTGTGAGAAATATCGCTGTAATCGACAACTTTTTAATTTTTTTATACAAAGTTGTCAGTTTACAGAGATATTTCTCTCACCCAACATGGGTATATGTAAAAATACACCTCAAAACACATTGCCCTACTTCTACTGAGTACGGCGATATCACATGTGTGACACTTTTTTGCAGCCTAGGTGCGCAAAGGGGCCCAAATTCCAACGAGTACCTTTAGGTTTTACAGGATTGCTCACAATTTAGCCCCACCCAAAATTCCAGAACAGTACAAACACCCCACAAATGACCCCATTTTGGAAAGAAGACACCCCAAGGTATTCGCTGAGGGGCATAGTGAGTCCATGAAGAATTGAACTTTTTGTCAAAAGTTAGCAGAAAGGGAGACTGTGAGAAAATACAAAAATCAATTTCCGCTAACTTGTGCCAAAAAAAAATCTTCTATGAACTCGCCATGCCCCTCACGGAATACCTTGGGGTGTCTTCTTTCCAAAATGGAGTCACATGTGGGGTATTTATACTGCCCTGGCATTTTAGGGGCCCCTAAAGCGAGAGAAGAAAAATGCGTAAAATGCCCTCCTAAAGGTACTCATTGGTTTTAGGGCCCTTTGCATCTTGGCTGCAAAAGTGTCACACATGGTATCGTCAGACTAGGAGAAGTAGGGCAATGTGTTTGGGGTGCATTTTACATATACCTATGTAGGGTGAGAAATATCTCTGTAAATTGACAACTTTGTATAATTTTTTTTAAAAAGTTGTAATTTACAGAGATATTTCTCACACCCAGCATGGGTATATGTAAAAATACACCCCAAAACACATTGCCCTACTTCTCCTGAGTACGGCAATACCACATGAGTGACACTTTTTTTGC
This sequence comes from Bufotes viridis, assembly GCA_033119425.1. Classification (NCBI taxonomy): domain Eukaryota; kingdom Metazoa; phylum Chordata; class Amphibia; order Anura; family Bufonidae; genus Bufotes; species Bufotes viridis. The sequence goes on along the minus strand of CM065596.1, from coordinate 46,175,155 downwards.
AGCCAAGATGCGCAAAAGGGCCCTAAAACCAATGAGTACCTTTGGGATTTCACAGGACATTTTTACGCATTTTGTATTCTCACGCTTTAGGGCCCCTAAAATGCCAGGGCAGTATAAATACCCCACATGTGACCCCATTTTGGAAAGAAGACACCCCAAGGTATTCCGTGAGGGGCATGGCGAGTTAACAGAATTTTTTTTTTTTTGGCACAAGTTAGCGGAAATTGATATTTTTTTTATTTTTTTTTTACAAAGTCTCATATTTCACTAACTTGTGACAAAAACTAAAATTTTACATGAACTCACCATACCCCTCACGGAATACCTTGGGGTGTCTTCTTTCTAAAATGGGGTCACATGTGGGGTATTTATACTGCACTGGCATTTTAGGGGCCCCTAAAGCGTGAGAAGAAGTCTGGAATCCAAATGTGTAAAAATGCCCTGTGAAATCCTAAAGGTACTCATTGGTTTTAGGGCCCCTTTGCGCATCTTGGCTGCAAAAAAAGTGTCACACATGTGGTATTGCCGTACTCAGGAGAAGTAGGGCAATGAGTTTTGGGGTGTATTTTTATATATAACCATACTTTGCGTGAGAAATATCGCTGTAAACGACAACTTTTTAAATTTTTTTATACAAAGTTGTCAGTTTACAGAGATATTTCTCTCACCCAACATGGGTATATGTAAAAATACACCCCGAACCACATTGCCCTACTTCTCCTGAGTACGGCAATACCACATGAGTGACACTTTTTTGCAGCCTGGGTGCGCAAATGGGCCCAAATTCCAACGAGTACCTTTAGCTTTTACATGGCTGCTCACAATTTAGCCCCACCCAAAATGCCAGAACAGTAAACACACCCCACAAATGACCCCATTTCGGAAAGTAGACACCCCAAGGTATTCACTGAGGGGCATAGTGAGTCCGTGGGAGATTTTTTATTTTTTTGCCAGAAGTTAGCAGAAATGGAAACTTTATTATTTTAATTTTTTTCCTCAGAAATTCACTTTTTTGCACCATAGTTTGTAAACGCTATAACTTTTACCCAAACCAATAAATATACACTTATTGGATTTTTTTTATCAAAGACATGTAGAACAATAAATTTTGCGAAAAATTTATATAGAAATGTAGTTTTTATAAAAAAAAAAATTACAACAGAAAGTGAAAAAGGTCATTTTTTTGCAAAAATTTCGGTCATTTTTGATTAATAGCAAAAAAAGAAAAAATGTCAGCAGCAATGAAATACCACCAAATGAAAGCTCTATTAGTGAGAAGAAAAGGAGGTAAAATTCATTTGGGTGGTAAGTTGTATGACGTAGCAATAAACGGTGAAAGTAGTGTAGTGCAGAATTGTAAAAAGTGGCCTGGTCATTAAGGGTGTTTAAGCTAGGGGGGCTGAAGTGGTTAAAGACCATGCAGTTGTACTGGATTTTATTTTATTTTTTCAATGTTTTCACTCTAATAAGATATTGAAGATTTTATTTTGGATTTTCTTTCATCTATCAATAATACATAATTCAAGCAGTTTCCAGGCACTGGCTAAAGGAAAGGCTGATTGGGTGAGTTGGTCGTGTTTGACAGGTGTTATCCTCAGAATAGGTCATCATTATCTGATAGGCGGGAGTCTGACTCCTCTCACCCCCGCCGTTTGACAAGACCATAGACCTCTGTGAGCACTGGAGTCTCTTTCAAGCCAAGTAACGTCACATTCAAATGAGCTGTAATACCAAGCAAAGCTGATGTCCACTAGATGGCGCTGTGCATTGTATACTGTGAGGAGTCTGCATTTCTCACTGGAGTACTGCAGTCTCTTCAAACAGCTGACCGGCAGAGGTTTTGGGGATGAGACCCCTACTAATCACATACTGATGACCTATTCTATAGGTTTAGCAGGAATAAACAGTAGACCGAATTGCGGAACGCACATCGCCGATGTCCGTGTTTTGCGGATCCGTGGATCCGCAAAACACGCACGGACGTGTAAATGGACCCTAAATGTGATGATTTTGTTGTTATTGCTGTATTTTGTTTTTGAAGGGTTTGCCTGTTCCCTTGAAAAAAAAAAAAAAGAAGCTACCACCTCTTATCCAATATCCAATCCAGTACTGAGCCACATCCCCTGCACTGATCACATGACGGTGACGTCACCCCAGGTTCTTAGTGTTGTCCAAGGTTCGGGTTCATCGAAGAATCCCCTTATGGATTCAAAATGCCATTATGGTCCGTGGTAGCGGAATCCATAACGAGATTCTTCGATAACCCCAACCCTAACTTTGGACGCCGAACTTAAAATACAAGTTCGCTCAACACTACTCATTAGTATTCACCCCATAAGACGCACTGGCATTTTCCACACATTTTTTTGGGGGGGAAGGTTCGTCTTATGGGGGAAAAAAATATGGTTCAAAGACAACCAATCTTGTAAGCAAGAAGGCTATAGCAGTAAACTAATTACTAGTACATTTTCATGCAGTGCTATCTTTATTTGCAGATCTGTGTACATATCCATATGATATTTCCACATTGTATACACATCTTTAGTCCATATTTATTTTATTAGTATATTGTCATTTGTACTTGCACAGCATGTTTTGAGCATACATTCAAATACCTTCTGGTCTATGGCATATGATTGCTTGGAATTGCTAAATATGTTTTGCTTGTTATATTTCATATCTACTTCCTCTTAACCTCACAGCACTCTATACCCTTGAAGAAGCCGCTTTGGTGAAACGTACGTCGGGTTGGGGACGCAGGAGATTGTCACGCGTTTACATCAGGTAGTCTGACCTTTTTGAGGTTATTCTCATTTTTCTTATATTGCACTAGGCACTTTACATTGTATCATGTGTTTCCTTATATAGGTTGATTACCATACGCTCTACGCTGTTATTTGCACATTATTGTTCTCCTAATATTCCTCTGATGCTCTTTATACCACCAGTTCTTGTTTACTGCTATTTCTATGTCTTTATCATGTTTTTATATATACGAATATATTAATAAAGATTATTTTGTTTATTCCGGATGTATTTTTTGGGTTCCTCTTAACCTATTATTAGTGATGAGCGGCAGGGGCAATATTCAAATTCACGATATTTCACGAATATGTGGTAGAATATTCACAAATATTTGTATTTGAGATTTTTCTCTTGTATGCAAAATATCGGCAATGTAATATGCGCGATAATCGAGTAAGAGCGGGTTATAGGCAACTTTCCTATTGGGTTGGCTTGCTAGAATTCGCGAATATGTAGAATATAGTGATATATTCATAAAAACGAATATGCGTTTTTTTCTTCATCTGAACCCATTACATTTACTTATGGGTTCAGATGAAAAAATAAACAAACGAATATTCGTTTTTACAAATATATCACTATATTCTACATATTCACGATTTCTAGCAAGCCAACCCAATAGGAAAATTGCCTATAACCCGCTCTAACTCGATTAACGTGCATATTATATTGCCAATTTTTCACATAAGATGAAATAAATTAAATAATGAAGTTAGAATATTCTAATTTACTACAGACTACAATATTGCAGCCTTCTCACTGTGGCCCACAAGCATGAAGCAGGCAGGTAATGTGTTAAGATATTCGCGATAAAAATTCGCAATTCAAATATTCGCGCTCAACACTAGCTATTATTACTTTATGGGCACCTGCCTATCCACATATTTGGAGGTTATGGTACTGTACGAGGGTCTGGTAACAGTGCAATTTCATTTTTGCATTGTTCAATATATACATTTTACTTAAATGGGTTGTGCAAGAATGGGGGGGAGTATTTTGCAAACTCTCTCTCACTTTGCTGGACCTCCTGACACCTGCTCCCCGCTACTTCTCCTCCCTGCCTACGATGCTCTGCTGGGCTCCCTCGTTGTAAACATTCAGTTTGAAATCGCCATGGCCAATCACTGGCTGTGGTGGTGACCTAATTCTCTTATATCATTAAAAATGGTCATATGATGCAAGGGGATCCGGTCTTTGCCGTGGCCAGTAATTGGCTGCAACCATGTCTAACCGGATGTTTACAGTGAGGGAGCCCAGCGGACCACTGCCGGCTGAGAGGAGAAGGAGCAGGGAGCCAGCTTTGGAAAGTAGGTAAGCTTCCCATTACGGGTCTAGCCAACTGCAGGAGGTTTTCCCCCCCCAAAAAAACTTCATTCTTGAACAACCTCTTTAACCCCTTAAGGACAAATGACGGATCGGTACGTCATGGTGTCCTGGTACTTAAAGATACCTGACATACCGGTAACGTCATGAATATTTCCAATCACTGCTGCTCAGCCGGCAGTGATCGGAACAAGGTACCTGCTGAAATCATTTAGCAGGTACCTTGTTACAATGCCCAGGGAGGTCCTGTGACCCCCCCGTATTGGCAATCGCTGCAAGTCAATTCTGACCTGTAATTTGCAGCGCTTTCTGCGGTCTCTGATCCCTGCGGTCTGTGACCGCGGGGATCAGAGACTTAAAATGTGCCTAAACGGTTACATTTTAAATCCCCCCTGCAGCCCCCAATCTGGTGCAGGCGGTGCGGGAGGCGGGCGGTGCAGCAGGCCTTATCGCAATTGCGATCCCCCACCCGCCTCCTCTGTAGTAATAGTTGGCGGTATAGTGGTTTTAGCAGAGTGTCAGCACATTGCTGACACTCTGCTAAAAACTGCTGACATCTGTGCTGCAGATGTCAGCAATTTAACCCCTTCCATGCTGCGGTCTATACAGACCACTGTATGGAATGAGTTAACAGAGAGGAAGCTCCCTCCATCTCCCATCCGGGGCTGCTGTGCCCTTGCAGTCCCCGATTCTTGATGGGATCGCAGAGGGAGGAAGCCCCCTCCCTCGCCATCATCTGCTGCTCTGTTTTGGCAGCGGGTGATGGTTACCATAGCAGCAGGACACTTTCAGAGGCGCCCTGCTTGCCATTGTACTGTAAGTCTGATCTGACTTCTGCTAAAGGCAGAAGTCTGACCAGACTAGTGAAAAGTTAAAAATACAGTACAGTACAGTACACTATATTATACTGACATCAGACCCATTGGATCTTCAAGAACCAAGTGGGTCTGGGTCAAAAAAAAAATAATGTAAAAATGTTAAAAAAAAAAAAACACATATCACTAAATAAAAATAAATAAATAAATACACTACACATATTATGTATTGCCGTGTCCGTAAAAACCTACTCTATAAAAATATCACATGACCTAACCCCTCAAGTAAATACCGTAAAAAAAAAACAATAAAAAGGGCGGTTAAAAAAGCCACTTTTTGTCACCTTACATCACAAAAAGTGCAATACCAAGCGATCAAAAAGGCGTATGCCTCTCAAAATAATACCAATCAAACCGCCATCGCATCCCGCAAAAAATGAGCCCCTACAATCGCCTAAAAAAATTAAACAAATATGGCTCTCAGACTATGGAGACACTAAAACATTATTATTTTTTTCTAAAATGTTGTTATTGTGTTAAAGTAAAATAAATAAAAAAACTGTATACATATTATGTATCGCCGCGTCCGTAAAAACCTGCTCTATAAAAAATATCCCATGATCTAACCCCTCAGATAAACACCGTAAAAAAAAAAAAAAACTATGTGAAAAAAAAACTGTAATAGCAAGCGATCAAAAAGTTATATGCACTCAAAAATAATACCAATCAAACCGCCATCTCATCCCAGCAAAAAAGGATACCCCACATAGGACAATCGCTCAAAAAAATAAAAAAAATATGGCTCTCAGACTATGGAGACATTAAATCATGATTTTATTTTGTTTCAAAAATGATATTATTGTGTAAAACTTAAATAAACAAATAAAAAGTAAACATATTATGTATCGCCACGTCCGTAGCAACCTGCTCTATAAAACTGACACATGATCTAACCCCTCAGGTGAACACAGCAAAAAAAATAATATAAATACCGTATCAAAAGCCATTTTTGTCACCTTACATCACAAAAAGTGTAATAGCAAGCGACCAAAATGTCATATGCACCGCAAGATAGTGCCAATCAAACCATCATCTCATCCAGCAAAAAATTAACCCCTACATGAGACAGTCGCCCAAAAAAATAAAAATAAATATGTATTTCAGAATGTGGAGACACTAAAAAAATCTTTTTTTCAAAAATGCTTTGTTATGAAAAACTGAAACAGAAATAAAAAAAAGTAGTCATATTTGGTATTTTCGCGTCCGTAACAACCTGCTCTATAGAAATAGCACTCGATCTAACCCGTCAGATCAACTATGCAAGTAACAAGAAATAAAAACGGTCCCAAAACAGCTGTTGTTTTGCAAATTTTCCATTTTAATAAATTTTTCCAGTAACAAAGCAAGGGTTAACAGCCAAACAAAACCCCTCAAGCTATTCAAAACCGATTTTACAAACTTTTTTTTAACCCTTTAGGTGTTCCACAAGTTATGGGCAAATGGAGATGAAATTTCAGAATTTCTATTTCTTGTTACCTTGCCTAAAAAAAAGTGCAGTATAGAGCAACCAAAAATCATATTTACCCTAAAATAGTACAAACAAAACTGCCACCTTATCCAGTTTCCAAAATGGGGTCACTTTCATGGAGTTTCTACTCTAGGGGTGCATCGGGGGGCTTCAAATGGGACATGGTGTCACAAAACCAGTCCAGCAAAATCTGCCTTCCAAAAACCATATGGTGTTCCCTTCCTTCTATGCCCTGCCGTTTGGCCATACAGCAGTTTACAACCACATATGGGGGGTTTCTGCAAACTACAGAATCAGGGCAATAAATATTGAGTTTTGTTTGTCTGTTAACCCTTGCTTTGTTACTGGAAAAATGGATAAAAATGAAAAATGTTCCAAAAAATCGAAATTTAGAAATTTTATCTCCATTTGCCATTAACTCTTGTGAAAACCTAAAGGGTTAACGACATTTGTAAAATCAGTTTTGAATACCTTGAGGGGTGTAGTTTCTAGAATGGGGTGGTTTCTATTATGTAAGCCTCACAACGTGACTTCAGACCTGAGCTGGTCCCTAAAAAGTGGGTTTTTGAAAATTTCTGAAAAATTTCAAGATTTGCGTCTAAACTTCTAAGCCTTGTAACGTCCCCAAAAAATGAAATGGCATTCCCAAAATGATCAATACATGAAGTAGACATACGGGGAATGTAAATCAATAACTTTTTTGGCTGTATTACTATGTATTATAGAAGTAGAGAAATTGAAACTTTGAAATTTGAAAATGTTTCCAATTTTTGGGTAAATTTTGTATTTTATTTTTCGACTCCATTTTACCACTGTCATGAAGTACAATATGTGACGAAAAAACAATCTCAGAATGGCCTGGATAAGTAAAAGCGTTTAAAGTTATCACAACATAAAGTGATACTGGTCAGATTTGCAAAAAATGGCCGAGTCCTTAAGGTGAAATATGGCCGTGTCCTTAAGGGGTTAATGTATGATTTGAGTTGTATAATTATGTTTACTTATGATTGTTCAGTTTCCTCTTTTTAACTATGCATGTTTAATGTTCCATACTTATCAAACCTTTTGTAAGGAATTATTCTCTAGTTCAAAGTGGCAGTACATTTATTTCCCCACAAGGGGTTGGTCATGTCATAGGATTTTATATATGTGGTGACACTGAACTGCGCTCATGTGCACTCAACCCCTTGTGCACTTCAGCCTCTATATATATATGTGCCAAATACCTTCCATAGATGTTAGTTTACCCGCATACCGTACTTGTGCTATGTCTAACGTCATATAATGCAGATACTGGAAGGACTATGGGGGCACTTAAATCTGTGGTGCACATAATGCGGAGGTGTGTTCAGTCCACCCACTTTATTCAGTTGTAAGGAAAATTAGGTCCTGACTGGCAAGGATGGATTAAAATGTCATGACTAATGTATGTAAGGTATGATGATGCCACCTCCCAGATGAAGTCCAGTTTCATCCCAGTGCTTGAAAGGAAATATGGGTGACTGACACTTTATTCACTGGTATTTCTGTTTATGATTTTGTCTACTATTGGTTTAAACAATGGTTGCATTATTATATCAGTAGCAGTTATAGTTAGTATATTGTTTCCTACTGCACTGTACATATTATATGAATTGTATATATTGTATACTGCCTTACTGCAATATGCTTTTTTCTTCTTACATTTATGTATTGAATAAAGATTAGTGATTAGCAAATGCATATTTGTGTTATTTGTGAGAGGGAAGCGCAACTACGGGCTATTTAAGGGCTGCAGGTTCCCCCTTTTCGATACGCATGGCCTGACGGCTTTTCCTGGTATCCGGCTTCGGTGCGGACGTGACGACGCAAGCATTTCCCAGCGTGGCATTTTCAAAATCTATCAGGGCGATTTCGGAGGTACAGCCTCGGTATGTGGCGTGTCGGCGATTGGGGGGAAGGGTACGCACCTTACATCACAAAAAGTGCAATACCAAGCGATCAAAAAGGCGTATGCCTCTCAAAATAATACCAATCAAACCGCCATCGCATCCCGCAAAAAATGAGCCCCTACAATCGCCTAAAAAAATTAAACAAATATGGCTCTCAGACTATGGAGACACTAAAACATTATTATTTTTTTCTAAAATGTTGTTATTGTGTTAAAGTAAAATAAATAAAAAAACTGTATACATATTATGTATCGCCGCGTCCGTAAAAACCTGCTCTATAAAAATATCCCATGATCTAACCCCTCAGATAAACACCGTAAAAAAAAAAAAAAACTATGTGAAAAAAAAAACTGTAATAGCAAGCGATCAAAAAGTTATATGCACTCAAAAATAATACCAATCAAACCGCCATCTCATCCCAGCAAAAAAGGATACCCCACATAGGACAATCGCTCAAAAAAATAAAAAAAATATGGCTCTCAGACTATGGAGACATTAAATCATGATTTTATTTTGTTTCAAAAATGATATTATTGTGTAAAACTTAAATAAACAAATAAAAAGTAAACATATTATGTATCGCCACGTCCGTAGCAACCTGCTCTATAAAACTGACACATGATCTAACCCCTCAGGTGAACACAGCAAAAAAAATAATATAAATACCGTATCAAAAGCCATTTTTGTCACCTTACATCACAAAAAGTGTAATAGCAAGCGACCAAAATGTCATATGCACCGCAAGATAGTGCCAATCAAACCATCATCTCATCCAGCAAAAAATTAACCCCTACATGAGACAGTCGCCCAAAAAAATAAAAATAAATATGTATTTCAGAATGTGGAGACACTAAAAAATCTTTTTTCAAAAATGCTTTGTTATGAAAAACTGAAACAGAAATAAAAAAAGTAGTCATATTTGGTATTTTCGCGTCCGTAACAACCTGCTCTATAGAAATAGCACTCGATCTAACCCGTCAGATCAACTATGCAAGTAACAAGAAATAAAAACGGTCCCAAAACAGCTGTTGTTTTGCAAATTTTCCATTTTAATAAATTTTTCCAGTAACAAAGCAAGGGTTAACAGCCAAACAAAACCCCTCAAGCTATTCAAAACCGATTTTACAAACTTTTTTAACCCTTTAGGTGTTCCACAAGTTATGGGCAAATGGAGATGAAATTTCAGAATTTCTATTTCTTGTTACCTTGCCTAAAAAAAAGTGCAGTATAGAGCAACCAAAAATCATATTTACCCTAAAATAGTACAAACAAAACTGCCACCTTATCCAGTTTCCAAAATGGGGTCACTTTCATGGAGTTTCTACTCTAGGGGTGCATCGGGGGCTTCAAATGGGACATGGTGTCAAAAAACCAGTCCAGCAAAATCTGCCTTCCAAAAACCATATGGTGTTCCCTTCCTTCTATGCCCTGCCGTTTGGCCATACAGCAGTTTACAACCACATATGGGGGGTTTCTGCAAACTACAGAATCAGGGCAATAAATATTGAGTTTTGTTTGTCTGTTAACCCTTGCTTTGTTACTGGAAAAATGGATAAAAATGAAAAATGTTCCAAAAATCGAAATTTAGAAATTTTATCTCCATTTGCCATTAACTCTTGTGAAAACCTAAAGGGTTAACGACATTTGTAAAATCAGTTTTGAATACCTTGAGGGGTGTAGTTTCTAGAATGGGGTGGTTTCTATTATGTAAGCCTCACAACGTGACTTCAGACCTGAGCTGGTCCCTAAAAAGTGGGTTTTTGAAAATTTCTGAAAAATTTCAAGATTTGCGTCTAAACTTCTAAGCCTTGTAACGTCCCCAAAAATGAAATGGCATTCCCAAAATGATCAATACATGAAGTAGACATACGGGAATGTAAATCAATAACTTTTTGGCGGTATTACTATGTATTATAGAAGTAGAGAAATTGAAACTTTGAAATTTGAAAATGTTTCCAATTTTTGGGTAAATTTTGTATTTTATTTTTCGACTCCATTTTACCACTGTCATGAAGTACAATATGTGACGAAAAACAATCTCAGAATGGCCTGGATAAGTAAAAGCGTTTAAAGTTATCACAACATAAAGTGACACTGGTCAGATTTGCAAAAATGGCCGAGTCCTTAAGGTGAAATATGGCCGTGTCCTTAAGGGGTTAATGTATGATTTGAGTTGTATAATTATGTTTACTTATGATTGTTCAGTTTCCTCTTTTAACTATGCATGTTTAATGTTCCATACTTATCAAACCTTTTGTAAGGAATTATTCTCTAGTTCAAAGTGGCAGTACATTTATTTCCCCACAAGGGGTTGGTCATGTCATAGGATTTTATATATGTGGTGACACTGAACTGCGCTCATGTGCACTCAACCCCTTGTGCACTTCAGCCTCTATATATATATATATGTGCCAAATACCTTCCATAGATGTTAGTTTACCCGCATACCGTACTTGTGCTATGTCTAACGTCATATAATGCAGATACTGGAAGGACTATGGGGGCACTTAAATCTGTGGTGCACATAATGCGGAGGTGTGTTCAGTCCACCCACTTTATTCAGTTGTAAGGAAAATTAGGTCCTGACTGGCAAGGATGGATTAAAATGTCATGACTAATGTATGTAAGGTATGATGATGCCACCTCCCAGATGAAGTCCAGTTTCATCCCAGTGCTTGAAAGGAAATATGGGTGACTGACACTTTATTCACTGGTATTTCTGTTTATGATTTTGTCTACTATTGGTTTAAACAATGGTTGCATTATTATATCAGTAGCAGTTATAGTTAGTATATTGTTTCCTACTGCACTGTACATATTATATGAATTGTATATATTGTATACTGCCTTACTGCAATATGCTTTTTTCTTCTTACATTTATGTATTGAATAAAGATTAGTGATTAGCAAATGCATATTTGTGTTATTTGTGAGAGGGAAGCGCAACTACGGGCTATTTAAGGGCTGCAGGTCCCCCCCCCCCCCCCTTTTCGATACGCATGGCCTGACGGCTTTTCCTGGTATCCGGCTTCGGTGCGGACGTGACGACGCAAGCATTTCCCAGCGTGGCATTTTCAAAATCTATCAGGGCGATTTCGGAGGTACAGCCTCGGTATGTGGCGTGTCGGCGATTGGGGGGAAGGGTACGCACCTCAGGTAAGGCAGAAACTCTCTGCAAAGTTCAAATCCGCAATGCTTCTCTTTTTCCTTTCGGTGCAGGCAGCGCGCCTACTGTGAGTCTCAGCTCACCCCGTCTTAGCCTACATATTCAGTACGTGCCCCTCTAGCAACAGTGACACCCAGTGGTGGTTCAGTGCATCGGCAGGCTCTCTGTCCTTGGGCGTTGTAAGTAGTATAATTTCTTGTAACACAGTGACACCCAGTGCGGTTGCTGGGCTCCAGGTCGCACTAGAATACACGCAGGGTTTTTTGCATGGTACACTGTCATCTTGTATACCTGGGTTACTATGTAAAAAAAAAAAAAATAATTTCCGTTTAGTCTTCTCATCTACAGACTCCACATTAGTCCTGTCACGTCTTCAGGCATGCAAGTACATCTGTCACATCTACAGACTCTATGTAAGTCCTGTCACGTCTTCAGGCATGCACGCACGTCTGTCACGTCTACAGACTTGATGTAAGTCTTGTCACGTCTTCAGGCATGCACTTATGTCTGTCACGCTTACAGACTAGATGTAAGTCCTGTCACGTCTTCAGGCATGCACGCACGTCTGTCACATTCTACAGACTCGATGTAAGTCTTGTCACGTCTTCAGGCATGCACGTATGTCTGTCAAGCTTACAGACTTGATGTAAGTCCTATCACGTCTTCAGGCATGCATGCACGTCTGTCACGTTCTACAGACTCGATGTAAGTCCTGTCACGTCTTCAGGCATGCATATACATCTGTCACGTCTACAGATTCGATGTAAGTCCTGTCACGTCTTCAGGCATGCATGTGCGTCTGTCACGTCTTTAGTCTCAACATCTGTTCTGTCACGTCGTCAGAGTTGCATGTATGTTTGTCTCATATTCAGACCAATTGTTAGTCCTGTCCTAAAAAAAAAAAAATCTTAATGGTGATGGTCACGGTCAGAGGAGTCTCAGGTGAAGTTACAATTACCTCACGCACGACATAGTAGTCACACCCACATTGGTTGGTGGTTCTCTACGTCATAGTTGGAGGGTTAGTTGACAGTTCACTTATCATTTATAGATGGAACCATCTCAAGACGGCAATCCCCAGGTTCAGCGTCATCACAGGGAAGCGAAGGTCTGCAATCCGAAAGAGAAACTGCCCCTTCCCTCAGACAATGGACAGTGCCCAGGCTTACAGCGAAGTTGGCGAGGAGGGGGATTCCTTACCCAGCATCTGCCTGCAAGGCCGAACTATTCCGTCTCCTTAGCACAGATACTGCAGGCTCTAACTCAGAGGCTGTCTCCATGTCCACTATCCAGACTTCCTTAACCCAACTCCACGCGGCCATTAACAACATGGCATCCTCCATGTCTAGTTTCCAGACTACACAGGAAGTGAGGTCAGCCGGCGCTCGCCGATGATGCGGTGCTGCGGGAAGGAGCGTAGCTCACCGTAATAGTAACGAAAAAATCCCAGCACTCAAACTTGCTTTTGAATCAATGCTTCTTGTTTATTATTATTCCTTCATATGGTTTCTGGTTACCAGAAACCATATGAAGGAATAATAATAAACAAGAAGCATTGATTCAAAAGCAAGTTTGAGTGCTGGGATTTTTTCGTTACTAGTTTCCAGACTAGACTGGAGGAGGTTGAGGGTAGGGCCTCTACATCCAGTGCAGGTACTCGACAATCCGATGTCCCAGCAGCTCCTGTTACCAACAGTATAACTTCCTCTATTAGCTATCCAAATATAGCTCCCTCGCATTTCATCCCAGCAAATATAAGGAAAGACATATTGGAGGGAAAAGACGTTAATCTGGCTTCTTTACTTATTGCCACTCATGAAGTGCCGGATAATAAAACCATCGCTTGCGGTGAAGTTTCCGTCATCTTGAAATCCCACTAGACCAAATAGAAAACTTTCCATTACGGAATTTGCTCTTGCATTCAGTCTTTATAGAGACGTTATATGCTCGGTGGCTCCCAATCGTAGAGAGGAACTTGACCTTTATTTATATAAAGTAGTTGATCTTGGCCAAAAATACGGAGGGCACGCTTTCTATGAATACCACCGGTCATTCTCAGCCAAAGCAGCAGCTATGTTAGCCCAATTACAGCACACTCTTGACTGGTCAATAATCGATACCGAATTATTTTGCCGGCCTGAATGCTCCGGCATTGCGGTTCGTATTCCCATACGGCCGATTGGTGCGCAGCTAATAGTTTACCTTCAACCAGCTCGCAACCTAGGAACTCGCCTTCCTCTAGGGAAGGCGGTCTCAGGGCTAGATAAACTAGGACGACCTATCAAATATTTGGGAAAGTCCCAAATATGTAATAATTTCAATGCTCTAGGTTGTTTTTACAGTCAGTGAAGACTTCTTCATCTGTGCGCTATTTGCTTCAGGGCACACCCTAGGACAGCATGTCCACAGAAAGGTTCCAATGACTAGGCCATGTTAACATAGTATTGCTTGCAGCATATTTGTCAGGCCACCCTGAGCCTGACTGGGTTAACGTCATCATAGAAGGTTTTAGGACAGGTTTTCATACAGGTCAGATAGCCATGCCACAAACTTCCTTTGCATGTAAAAATTTATAGTCTGCCAGTAAGGATCCGCAGTCGGTATCACATCTCATTAACGCAGAATTAGAGAAGGGTTTTCTTATAGGTCCTTTCAGTCAGCCTCCGTTTGAGATCTGGAGAATCAACCCTATTGGCATAGTGTCCGGAAAATTCACCAATAAAAACCATCTCATATATGACTTGTCAGCTCCGCATTCGTCAGCTATCCCCAGTACCCTCGGAGGAATTTGCCATGCAATATTCTTCCACAGACGAAGCCATACAGGTAATTTTGTCTTTGGGAGGGCAAGCGTGGCTGTCCAAAGTGAATATTAAAGATGCATTCAAACTGTTGCCCATACATCCGCTTCTGTGGAGATGGCTTGGAATCAAATGGCTAGGGTCATACTATTTCGCTAACAAGCTCACCTTTGGGTCCAAATCGAGTCCATGGTTATTTGAGCAATTTACAAAAGTTTACATTGGATCCTAGAGAATACATTCGAGGTATACCACGTAATCCATTACATGGTCGATTTTTTCTAATTGAACCACAGTCTCGCGTCCCAGGTGATCTAGGCATTCTACGCAGGGTGTTCGTGGAAATCTAGGTTCCAGTAGCTGAAAATTAAATCGACGGTCCCAGTAAAGTTTTGACCTTCCTAGGAGTGCAGTTAGACACAGTGAAGTTGCAGGCGAGTTTACCAGCTGATAAGTTGTTCAGGATCAGAGAAGCGGTACACAGAGCAGCTCATTGTAAAGTTACCACCAGGGCTCAACTTCAGAGTCTCCTCGGTATGCTGAACTTTTCAATGAGCATAATCCCACAAGGAAGATCATTCATCTCCAGATTGCTCAGGCTACTGCATTTAGCACCAGACCAAGACAGTGTCATCCAATTGGATAATCCAGCAGTAGCTAATTTGCTGATGTGGGATATCTTCCTAACCCACTGGAATGGTGTGTCGGTATTTGTCAACCTGGTGTCCAGTAAGTCCCCATTATTCATATAGACGCCGCGGCATCAGTGGAATTCGCAGCTATACATGGGAGTCACTGGTTGGCCAGTCCTTGGCCGTCGGAAGTAATTGATATTCCAGGCTTCACCCAGTCTTCTCCGTTGTTCGAAGTTTAACCCATAGTTGCCGCAGCAGTAGCAAGGGGTAAGTTATGGCAGAATCAAACAGTTCTGTTCTTAACGGACAATGCAGTCACCGCAGATCTTCTTTACAAAGCTAGATCTACCTCCAGTGAAGTCATGTCCTTAGTGAGGAGACTGGTATGGGTTGCATTACAGTGTAACTTCCATTTCGAGTATGCACACATTTCAGGTAAACAAAACACAGCAGCAGATGCTTTATCCAGGCTTAATTTTAAACTTTTCTTTCAGATCTCCCCCGATGCAGATCAACTGCAGACACCAACGCCACACGACAAACTGATATTCATGGATAGATGTCACACTTGGCAACGCAGAATTAGAGAAGGGTTTTCTTATAGGTCCTTTCAGTCAGCCTCCGCTTGAGATCTGGAGAATCAACCCTATTGGCATAGTGTCCAGAAAATTCACCAATAAAAACCATCTCATATATGACTTGTCAGCTCCGCATTCGTCAGCTATCCCCAGTACCCTCGGAGGAATTTGCCATGCAATATTCTTCCATAGACGAAGCCATACAGGTAATTTTGTCTTTGGGAGGGCAAGCGTGGCTGTCCAAAGTGAATATTAAAGATGCATTCAAACTGTTGCCCATACATCCGCTTCTGTGGAGATGGCTTGGAATCAAATGGCTAGGGTCATACTATTTCGCTAACAAGCTCACCTTTGGGTCCAAATCGAGTCCGCGGTTATTTGAGCAATTTGCAAAAAGTTTACATTGGATCCTAGAGAATACATTCGAGGTATACCACGTAATCCATTACATGGTCGATTTTTTTCTAATTGAACCACAGTCTCGCGTCCCAGGTGATCTAGGCATTCTACGCAGGGTGTTCGTGGAAATCTAGGTTCCAGTAGCTGAAAATTAAATCGACGGTCCCAGTAAAGTTTTGACCTTCCTAGGAGTGCAGTTAGACACAGTGAAGTTGCAGGCGAGTTTACCAGCTGATAAGTTGTTCAGGATCAGAGAAGCGGTACACAGAGCAGCTCATTGTAAAGTTACCACCAGGGCTCAACTTCAGAGTCTCCTCGGTATGCTGAACTTTTCAATGAGCATAATCCCACAAGGAAGATCATTCATCTCCAGATTGCTCAGGCTACTGCATTTAGCACCAGACCAAGACAGTGTCATCCAATTGGATAATCCAGCAGTAGCTAATTTGCTGATGTGGGATATCTTCCTAACCCACTGGAATGGTGTGTCGGTATTTGTCAACCTGGTGTCCAGTAAGTCCCCCATTATTCATATAGACGCCGCGGCATCAGTGGAATTCGCAGCTATACATGGGAGTCACTGGTTGGCCAGTCCTTGGCCGTCGGAAGTAATTGATATTCCAGGCTTCACCCAGTCTTCTCCGTTGTTCGAAGTTTAACCCATAGTTGCCGCAGCAGTAGCAAGGGGTAAGTTATGGCAGAATCAAACAGTTCTGTTCTTAACGGACAATGCAGTCACCGCAGATCTTCTTTACAAAGCTAGATCTACCTCCAGTGAAGTCATGTCCTTAGTGAGGAGACTGGTATGGGTTGCATTACAGTGTAACTTCCATTTCGAGTATGCACACATTTCAGGTAAACAAAACACAGCAGCAGATGCTTTATCCAGGCTTAATTTTAAACTTTTCTTTCAGATCTCCCCGATGCAGATCAACTGCAGACACCAACGCCACACGACAAACTGATATTCATGGATAGATGTCACACTTGGCAACGCAGAATTAGAGAAGGGTTTTCTTATAGGTCCTTTCAGTCAGCCTCCGCTTGAGATCTGGAGAATCAACCCTATTGGCATAGTGTCCAGAAAATTCACCAATAAAAACCATCTCATATATGACTTGTCAGCTCCGCATTCGTCAGCTATCCCCAGTACCCTCGGAGGAATTTGCCATGCAATATTCTTCCATAGACGAAGCCATACAGGTAATTTTGTCTTTGGGAGGGCAAGCGTGGCTGTCCAAAGTGAATATTAAAGATGCATTCAAACTGTTGCCCATACATCCGCTTCTGTGGAGATGGCTTGGAATCAAATGGCTAGGGTCATACTATTTCGCTAACAAGCTCACCTTTGGGTCCAAATCGAGTCCGCGGTTATTTGAGCAATTTGCAAAAAGTTTACATTGGATCCAGGGCACTGATCAACAAATGTCTGTCGAGTAATACTTTGAGGAATTACAACACAGCCTGGGCTAGGTTCACTAAATTCAAGGAGACATACCCTCGATCAGGTTTAGGGGACATAGCTTATATCCTGGCTTTGGTGGCATTTTGCCACACTGACCTTAAACTAGCGTACAACACCATTAAAGTATACTTAGCAGGCATCCAACATCATTGGTATCTTTTTTATCCTGATAAGCCGTCCCTGTTATCTGCATATCTGGTTTAAGGCAGTACTGAAAGGTATTCAAGATCCCACTTCAAAACCAAAAATCAAACAACAACCTCTTACAGCACAATGTTCCGACATTTATCCAAGATATTAGATAGAGATCCTTTTGGCCGCTACACTAGCCTACAGGGAGTGCAGAATTATTAGGCAAATGAGTATTTTGACCACATCATCCTCTTTATGCATGTTGTCTTACTCCAAGCTGTATAGGCTCGAAAGCCTACTACCAATTAAGCATATTAGGTGATGTGCATCTCTGTAATGAGAAGGGGTGTGGTCTAACGACATCAACACCCTATATCAGGTGTGCATAATTAATAGGCAACTTCCTTTCCTTTGGCAAAATGGGTCAAAAGAAGGACTTGACAGGCTCAGAAAAGTCAAAAATAGTGAGATATCTTGCAGAGGGATGCAGCACTCTTAAAATTGCAAAGCTTCTGAAGCGTGATCATCGAACAATCAAGCGTTTCATTCAAAATAGTCAACAGGGTCACAAGAAGCGTGTGGAAAAACCAAGGCGCAAAATAACTGCCCATGAACTGAGAAAAGTCAAGCGTGCAGCTGCCAAGATGCCACTTGCCACCAGTTTGGCCATATTTCAGAGCTGCAACATCACTGGAGTGCCCAAAAGCACAAGGTGTGCAATACTCAGAGACATGGCCAAGGTAAGAAAGGCTGAAAGACGATCACCACTGAACAAGACACACAAGCTGAAACGTCAAGACTGGGCCAAGAAATATCTCAAGACTGATTTTTCTAAGGTTTTATGGACTGATGAAATGAGAGTGAGTCTTGATGGGCCAGATGGATGGGCCCGTGGCTGGATTGGTAAAGGGCAGAGAGCTCCAGTCCGACTCAGACGCCAGCAAGGTGGAGGTGGAGTACTGGTTTGGGCTGGTATCATCAAAGATGAGCTTGTGGGGCCTTTTCAGGTTGAGGATGGAGTCAAGCTCAACTCCCAGTCCTACTGCCAGTTTCTGGAAGACACCTTCTCCAAGCAGTGGTACAGGAAGAAGTCTGCATCCTTCAAGAAAAACATGATTTTCATGCAGGACAATGCTCCATCACACGCGTCCAAGTACTCCACAGCGTGGCTGGCAAGAAAGGGTATAAAAGAAGAAAATCTAATGACATGGCCTCCTTGTTTACCTGATCTGAACCCCATTGAGAACCTGTGGTCCATCATCAAATGTGAGATTTACAAGGAGGGAAAACAGTACACCTCTCTGAACAGTGTCTGGGAGGCTGTGGTTGCTGCTGCACGCAATGTTGATGGTGAACAGATCAAAACACTGACAGAATCCATGGATGGCAGGCTTTTGAGTGTCCTTGCAAAGTAAGGTGGCTATATTGGTCACTGATTTGTTTTTGTTTTGTTTTTGAATGTCAGAAATGTATATTTGTGAATGTTGAGATGTTATATTGGTTTCACTGGTAAAAATAAATAATTGAAATGGGTATATATTTGTTTTTTGTTAAGTTGCCTAATAATTATGCACAGTAATAGTTACCTGCACACACAGATATCCCCCTAAAATAGCTAAAACTAAAAACAAACTAAAAACTACTTCCAAAAATATTCAGCTTTGATATTAATGAGTTTTTTGGGTTCATTGAGAACATGGTTGTTGTTCAATAATAAAATTAATCCTCAAAAATACAACTTGCCTAATAATTCTGCACTCCCTGTATTGATCAAGACAGCGTTATACCTAAGCTTTTATGGGTTTTTAAGACCAGGAGAATTCACCTGCGCAGCTTCATCTACCTCAGTCATTAGGAAAGAACATCTCAGATGGGCAGGCGACAAGTTCATTCTCACGTCTACAGGCTATTTAAGGGCGGCACGCCCCCCCCCCCCCTTTTCGATATGCATGGCCCGACGGATTTTCCTTGTACCCACCCATACCCCTTTTTTTCTTTTTTCCCTCATTTCATGAGAACTCTTATACCTAGGTTGGCCCACTTTAGCCTGCCCTATCATATAGCAGTACCGCCATACCTCTACTGCTGTTATTAGGTTCATGGAGTTGCTCGGATAGCCGCACCAAACACAAACATTATTAGAGACGAGCAAATCAATTCTAAATTAATTTCACAAAATTTCATCTGCCAAATGAATTTAAAAATTTTACCATTTGTTTTGGGGCGAAACACGTAAAAACGACACCCACTATCATTTTACTTTTAATATTGTTAGGGAAATCAATGAAAGAACAAGAAGATAAGGGATCACATGATACTGGTATGAAATAGTGGTGGAGGACTTGCCCTGATAGACTCAGAGGCTGAAAGACAGCCTTGCCAGCCAAGCACAAGGAGCGTAGGAAGGGCAATCCTTAAGCTGACCGAGAAGAGTACTGTCTTCAACTTGGAAGGAGTGTGTCTACTGTGCCACTGTGTCTAGCAGTGTCTGCCAAATAAAAATTATTATCGAAGCAAGCCACTAATGTAGGTTGATGGGAAAACTATAGGGGAGATAATTGTGGAGTTAAAAACATATAGTTGTGTAAATTTTAGGATATTTGATCAGAAAAATGCTTGAAGTGTGTGGGGGCGGGTGGGGGTTGCTGGTAGCGCTGTGCTTAATACAGTTGCTTACTCCAGCAGCAGCTCGGCCTGGCATTACAAAACCCCCTGCAAGAAAAAACTCAGTTTCTTTTCTCTGTATGAACAGAGAGGCTGCTTGCTTATGTAATGACAGCCTTATCCTTGCCATCAAGCAATTTGATTACTGGAATACCCACCTTTTTCTATCTCTGCTACCACAAGCAGCAGAAGCCTTTCTCCAGCACATACTATGTTCCCTGACGCCATGGACTTCTGGGCAGCCAGATTAAAGCTGTGCACAAACTGGCACAAAATGCTCTCTCTGTTCTGTCTTGTCCTGCCTCTAGTGTCATCTTAGAGAGGGTTTTCAGCACAGCAGGGGGCTTTGTGACACCCAAACGGCAAAGTTGTTCTCCTCCGGTATTCAAAACATTGTTTTTGTTAAAAAGAATAAGGCATGGATCCGTGAGGATTTTCACATACCTTCGGCTAAGATATATTAATAGATTTGCCCTTGCTGACTGTGCCCCATCATGCCACTGCCACTGTTTGCCTGCCTACCATCATGTTCCATACTATACCAGCACGGTCGTGATCTGGTAGTGCCAATTAGCCTGTAGCTGCCTTTCATTTAACTAATGAAGACTGCACTGTTTAGTCGGTCTACATTGTTAATGGCTGCATGGCAATTCTAATACCGTGCGGCCATTAACAATGAAGACCGACTTAACAGTGCAGTCTTCATTAGTTAAATGAAAGGCAGCTGCAGGGTCTTGACCGCAGCACGGCTGCAACATGACCAGATCACGACTGTGCTGTGTGATTGTACCCTATGGCTGCTTCTGCTGCTGCCATCATCCCACTGCTGCTGTCTGTCTGCCGACCATCATGTTCCCTACTGTATGGCTGTTTCCGCTGCTGTCATACTGTCACCACCGCTGTCTGCCTGCCAACCATCATGTTCTGTCCAGTGTGGCTGATACTGCCACTACTGCCATCATACAACTTCTGATTTCGGTCTACCTGCCATCAGGTTCTCTACTATGTGGCTGTTCCTTCTGTTGCCGCCATCATGCCACTGCCTACTGGCTTACCATCATGTTTCCTACCATATGTTTGCTGCTACCATCATGCCATTGCTGCTCTCTGCCTGCTTACCCTCATGTTCCGTATCATATGGCACTGCACTGCTGACATCATATCACTTTATTCCTACATTAATGTGTGTATAAACAGGCACAGGGATGTGCACACAGTAAGGCATAATTTTTGGATGCTTACAAGAACGCAGATAGGGAGAGAAAAAACTAAAATTCATAAATTAGTAAAAAGAGGTAACATCGACAAATTTCTCCCAAGTTCGAAATTCATGGGAATGAAGGGGATGTGAATGAAGGATGTGGCTAAACTTTGGACTTACTCTGTGTTGGCAAAAAAAGGCATAAAAAATATAAGACATTACAGGGGATTTTTGGGAGTACAATATTGATGACCTCTCTTCAGGATAAGTCATCAATATCTGATTGGTGGTAGTCTGGCACCCCCAGCAAACAATTGTTTAAAGAGGCCATGGGACCCCAGTGAGCATACTAGGCATTGAACTCATATCATACCAAGCACAGCGTTGTGTATTGTATAGAAGATATGCTTCATATTGCAACCCAGGCCCATTCATTTGAATAGGACTGAGCTGCAGATAGGCCATGTTACCGATAAATACAATGTCATTGGCCTATGAGGCTTTGGCCTTATCAAAATGCTGATAGTCAGGGGTGCTGGGAGTTAGACTCCCACCGATCTGACATTTATAACTTATCCTGAGGATAGGTCATCAATAATTTACTCCCTGAAAATTACTTTAACCGATCAGCCATTGAGAAACATTTGTTCGTGGACACGAAGTGTAAAGAGGGATTATCCAGAGAAAGAGAACCATCTCGTTAGTGCCACATTTTGAAAATAGCTCCCTATGAGTCAAAGTCCAACTTTTTAACAATCCTTTGGTGATGACAAGGGAAAATAGCCATGCCAAATATCCATCTGTAGATAGCTGTTTCGGGTGTTTGCTCCTTATCAGTACAGATTAGAAATTTGACTCATAGGGAGCCAATTCCAAAAGATGGTACTAGCGAGATGTTTCTCTTTCCCTGGGAGATATCTCTTTGCACATTATTTTCCCATGGAGCATAACCACTAAACCTCCGGGAGCATTGCCACTAAACCTCCATACCACGGAGCATTGCCAATAAGTCTCCATGCTCTCTGTAAGGTGAGCCAGTACCCTGCCTAACCTGATCCCAAGTTATAATCAGACTGGATCAACATCAACTAATAAGAGATTTCTATGTTTTGTGGTGGTCAGCTCAATAGTGGTAGGCACAGCAGTCAGAGACAGTGACACCATGGCACAGCACACACAGGGATTTGCCTGTTTTCTTTATTTTCATACACAAACAAAATATAAGGCCTTTATACTCAGGGAAAACACAAAAATAAATTCCTGCTCGGCTGAGCACTAACTAAACACAAGATCATCCATTCTATACGGGCGGCCTACTACCAGCCAGAAGACACAACACAAAGTAAACTTACAGTGTCCTTTTTTGAAGTTTAAGCAGACTTCAGCAGTAATGGTGAAAGACAGTCTCTTCAACCAGTCCCACACACACATGCTCATAGCAGAAATGAGCTGAGCTCCGTCACTTGGCTGAGAGCTCTATAGGAAACCTGTTCTGGGCAGGAAGGGAATGAGGAAACCAACTGTTCTGTCTTCATACACGGTCACACAGTGTGCAGTCTGACATTCATTCCTGTCTTCCAAATAAGAGGACTGTTTTCTGTAGTCTAACTTGTTTATTGGCAAAACAGGAGTATTTGAGTTGGTAAAACTACAAGAATACAAATGACATGTATAAGAATAAAGCATAGCATGTATCAGCATACAGTTTAGATGCCATGTAATATAACATTAACAGAGAAAACACATGTCCCAAAATGGCTGCCTGTACATAGGATTGCATAGCTAACATCTAACAGCTGCAACATGTTCCCAGAGTTATACTAAAGCTAACTGAACAGCTCTACATAACACAATATCCCTGAGACAGAGGTAGATAGCGTACCAGATATGCATGTACAAGGATAATGGAGTTCAAGAAGGAGAACTGCATGAAGAACAGCTTTGCTGATGTGCTGTAGTCTGTAGAATGAAGACTTCTCTTTCCCACAATGCATAGCACCTCCACAATACGATAAACTTTATCAACAAGAAAAACAAGGTGCAATACATGTTTACCACCGCTACATGGTGCTGTTACCTAACTAATAACTACAGTCCTCAGCAAACAATGTTTTGCTAAGACAACCCATCTTTCCTGGAATTCTGATTCTGATTTCATGCAGCATCTAGTACATTGCAGAGAAACCTAGGCTATATATAGCGATCCAGTCACTGTCTCAGTTTATATAAACTTTACTCCCTTAACGCCCAATGACGTACATGTATGTCATATCTGGACATGACTTAAAGCCCAATGATGTACAGTGGCGCAGGGAGCACACGGCCTCATAGCAACCAATGACGCCGTGCACTCCGGCTGTAAAGAACAAATCCAGCCGGCATTACCACGGACTGCTCACGTCCAGGTTTAACGGACGTCTGCATCTAGCCTAAGCCTTCTAACATCCCCAAAAAATAAAATGGCATTTACAAAATGATCCAAACATGAAGTAGACATTTTAGGAATGTAAAGCAATAACTATTTTTGGAGGTATTACTATCTATTGTAAAAATAGAGAGATTGAAATTTGCAAATTTGTTAATTTTTCCAAATTTTTGGTAATGGGTATTTTTTTATAAATAAAAATGAAATTTTTTGACTCAATTTTACCACTGTCATGAAGTACAATATGTGACGAGAAAACAATCTCAGAATAGCCTGGATAAGTAAAATCATTTTAAAGTTATTACCACATAAAGTACCACTGGTCAGATTTGCTAAAAATGGCCTGGCCAGAAAGGTGAAAAATGGCCGTGTCCTTAAGGGGTTAAAGAGGTTGTCCCATATGTATATTTATGGCATATTAGATAGGATATGGAACCTCTCCCATCTCAAAAACAGGGCCTTGTATTGAACAAAGAGAAAGATTTGCATCCTTGCCATCAGTGTATTTATTGCTATGGGACGTCTGATAATAGCTACGTAGACATGTTCACATAGCATTGAATGGAGAGGACGCTGTGCATGCTCTCTGTACACAGTGGGGCCCTATTCTTGAGATAGGAACGGACCCAAAGATTGGACTCACACCTATAAGACAATTACAGCATATCCTATCAATATGCCATTCGTGTCAAGATGGGAATACCCCTTTAATGTTATTTCGGTTCAATAAATCATCTCAGTCTTGAAGCTATTAACAGTTTCTCCTGAAACCATCCCCTAAGGGAATTTAACCTTTTTGTCTCTAGACGCAGGGAGTACCCCCTTGTATGTTGAGGGGATTTTACATTGAAGAGTTTTTCACCATATTTTTGAACAGGCCGTATACAGTATTAACGTATATTAAACTTGTTCCGCTTAGATGTTTCTTGTCGCAGTGTTTTATAATGCGTTTACCATCAGGAATGAAAGGTGACCATGCACCTTCAGTAGTGTTGAGCGCGAATATTCGGATAGCGAATATTAATAGCGAATATCGCAACTTCGATAATTCGCGAATATTGCGAATATAGTGCTATATATTCGTTATATCGAATATTCGTCATTTTCTCCATCTGAACACATGATTTCTTCCTGCTAAAAATGCTTGTGGGCCAATGACTCATTGGCCCACAAGCAAGAAGCAGAGAGGAATTAAGAGTTTAGATGGTAAAAAATGAGAATATTCTAAAAAACTAATAGATAGCACTATATCGGATATATTCGTTTTTTAGAATATTCGTCATTTAGAATATTCTAAAAAACGAATATATAGCACTATATCACATATATTCCTTTTTAGAATATTCTTTTTCCCCAATTAATACAGTTATTGCCCTTTGGCATACTACTCCCCGACAAGCGTCCCTGTCACCATGGGAACGCCTGGTAGTTAGAATATACTATCGGATCTGAGTTTTCACGATCTAACTCAGATCCGATGGTATATTCTAACCACCAGGCGTTCCCATGGTGATGAGGGACGCTTGAAGTTAGAATATACTGCCAGGGCGCTGTGATCCGGGCAATTAACCCCTCAGGTGCGGGTTAATTGCGCTGTGCCACCCCACCCCACCTCCCCAGTATTAAAATAATTCGTGCCAGTGCGCCCCCGCCCTCCACAGTATTAAAATAATCTGTAGCCAGTGCGCCCTAACCCCCCTCCCCCAGTATTAAAATCATTGGTGGTCAGTGGCCACAGGCTCCCCTTTCCCCTCCACCCCGTCATTGGTGGCAGTAGGCAGTTCCGATCGAGTCCCAGCGTGATGGCCGGGCTTCGATCGGTTACCATGGCAGCCAGGACGCTAGTAAAGTCCTGGCTGCCATGGTTAGTTAATCACTCGGCACTGTCGGCAGCATTTACTTACCTGCGGGGCTCTCCTCCTTCTGCGAACTCACAGGTCTCTGCGCCGCATAGCAATGCTTAAGGCATATGCGGCGCATAGACCTGTCAGTTCTCAGAAGGAGAGACCCTGCAGGTAAATGCTGCCAGTAAGCTGACTGCTGCCGGGAGGGGACCCTGTGGCCACTGGCCACCAATGATTTTATTATTGGGGGAGGGAGGATTAGAGCGCACTGGCCGCAGATTATTTTAATACTGGGAATAGGGAGGGCGCACTGGCCACAAATTATTTTAATACTGGGGAGGAGGCACTGGCCACAAATTATTTTAATACTGGGGAGGTGGGGGGCACAGCGCAATTAACCCGCACCTGAGGGTTAATTGCGCGGATCACAGCGCCCTGGCAGTATATTCTAACTTCAAGCGTCCCCATCACCATAGGAACGCCTGGTGGTTAGAATATACCATCGGATCTGAGTTAGATCGTGAAAACTCAGATCCGATAGTATATTCTAACTACCAGGCGTTCCCATGTGTACAGAGACGCTTGTCGAGAAGTAGTATGCCAAGGGCAATAACTGTACTAATTGGGGAAAAAGAATATTCTAAAAACTAATATATGTGATATAGTGCTATATATTCGTTTTTAGAATATTCGTCATATTGATCAGACAATAGCGAATATTCGTAAATTACACATTTAGACTGCAATTTCACTAATGTAGTGCTATAATCTTTTTTTTTTAGTCTAATTTTTTTGTCTCTTTCTGAATCAGAAAGAGACAAAAAAATGACTAAAAAGATTATAACACCATTAGTGAAGTACAGTCTATATGTATTTACTGAATAATCGCTATATTACTATAACTTAGTTTTTAGAATTTTCGTCATATTCTAAAACAAGAATATATAGCAATATGGCGAATATTCGTAAAATACACAAAATCGCAATATGCGATTAATTATATCGCATATTATTTGCGATAAATAGCATTATGACGAATATTCGATTTCGACGAATATAAGACGAATATTCAATCGAATATTCGCGAAATATCGCGAAATCGAATATGGCACCTCCCGCTCATCACTAACCTTCAGTAGCTGTCAGCCAAATGGTTGCCTATCTTCTCAATAGGGAAAGTGGAGAATATGCTGCCAACACAGTTATCTCCCTAAGCAAAAATGATTGGACAGGTTGTAATTCAACATGCAGAATCCTTTTTATGCTTTTTGGATGCTGAATTAATGTCAAAACATCTTAGGCTAGGTACATATCTAAATTTTGTATTCTGGTAGAGTGTTTCAGATCCTATTATAGGGAATGGAATTTGACAGTGCCTGGGGCTATGCCAGGTACAGTGTACTCTGGAAGGTGATGTGAACGAAGCCTAATACACCGATGGTCTGCTGCTCCCACTGAAAAAGGCGAACCCAGCTGACTTAAAGGGGTTGTCTCACTTCAACAAATGCCATTGAGCATAAAGGCAAAGTTAATAGAAGGCACTTACTAATGTATTGTGATTGTCCATATTGCTTCCCTTGCTGGCATGTCTAATTTTTCCATCACATTATACACTGCTCATATCTAGGGGTTACGACCACCTTGCAATTAGAGATGTCCCGAACTATTCGCTGGCGAAAAGTTCCCGACGAACATTGCATGTTTGCATTCGCCGCGGCGGGCGAACATATGCGATGTTCACTCCACCCCCTATACATCATCATTGAGCAAACTTTGACCCTGTACCTCACAGTCAGCAGACACATTCCAGCTAATCAGCATACCCGCCCTCCCAGACCCTCCCACCTCCTATCAAAAAGAAAGGACAGCATCCATCTATGATTCATTCTGAAGCTGCAGTGTTAGAGCAGGGAGAGTGCCGCTGCTGCTGAATTAATAGGGAAAGCGTTAGCTAGGCCAGTGTTCTTTGTCCACTTCAGTCCTCAAAGACTCATCTGCTGCAAGGACAGCGTCCCGACAGCACCCCAAAAAGCCCTTTTTAGGGCTGGTACATCAATCTGCTTTTATTTATTTTTTCTATATATATATATTGCAGTTGCCTGCCTGTGTGTGAGAGGCCGCAGGCCCACAGACTGTACTGTGTGCACACCCCTCATATAGGGTGGCACAGTACCTTGCAGATAAAAAAGTCATTTCATTTTTACCCTTCAATATAATTGCAGTTGCCTGCCAGTGTGTGTCAGGCCCACAGACTGTACTGTGCCCACTGCCAGTGCCCACCACTCATAACGGGTGGCACAGTACCTTACAGATAAAAAAGTCATTTAATTTTTACCCTTTAATATAATTGCAGTTGCCTGCCAGTGTGTTAGGCCCACAGACTGTACTGTGCCCACTGCCCACCACTCATATAGGGTGGCACAGTACATTGCACGGCGCACGCGCAGTGACCTAAAATTCAAACGAATCGGATGGAGCATGGGTCTTTTTCCATCTCCCGGGTCCAAAAATCTATTCACTACACCGGCCCTGGCCCTGATAAGGGACAAAACAGAGATTAAACTGATATGAACAGTACTTAGTTAACACTATTTGCATTGGTGGCAAATTCCATTGCAAGTGCACAAAATTTGAAGGAAACGGAAAGAGCAAGCTTTTTTCTCTATCTCCCCATGCAAGGATTCAATTCAATACACGTCCCCTGATAGGGGACTTAACAAATATTAAAATGGTAAGAATAGTAGTTTACACTATTTGTATTGGTGGCACAGTACATTGCACTGCGCACGCGCAGTGCCCCAAATTGGGAGTAAGAGGACCGACCAATCATCTTTTTCCATCTCCCGGTTTCTAAAATCTATTCGATACACGTCCCCTGATAGGGGGCGTAACAGGGATTAAACTGATAGGAATAGTACTACTTAACACACCACTCATATAGGGTGGCACAGTACATTGCACGGCTCACGCGCAGTGCCCCAAATTAGAAGGAAGAGGACCGACCAACCATCTTTTTCCATCTCCCGATTCCTAAAATCTATTCCATACACAGGCCCCTAAAAGGGAACAAAACAGAGATTAAACTGGTAAAAACAGATTGTTTTAATTTAAAAAAAAGAGGACAGCCTCTGCGGAGCTGGGTATTTTTTGGCCGCGTTACTGAACGCTCAGGCACAATGGCTGTAGGCTCATGCGTCCTTTTGCGGAGGTGACAAACCTGGTCAGTCAAACCCAAGGCAACATCATCGACCTCATCCCATATGTGTTTTTCCTGGAGCGTGCCCTGCGAAGAGTGCTAGATCAGGCCGTAGATAAGCATGAAGAGGAAGAGTTGTGGTCCCCATCACCACCTGAAGCAGCCTTGTCGTCGTTGATTGCTGGACCTGCGGCAACGCAGAGAGAGGAGTCTGAAGAAGATGAGTCAGAGGAGGAAGGTGGCTTTGAGGAGGTGGAAGACCAACCACAGCAGGCATCCCAGGGGGCTTGTTGTCACCTTTCGGGGACCCTTGCTGTTGTATGTGGCTGGGTGGAGGAAGAGACCTTCAATAATGTCACTGAGGAAAAGGAACGGGACATGGCTAGCTTGGTATCCAACCTTGTGCAAATGGCGAGTTTGCGGTTGTGCAAATGGACTGTTTGCGGTTGTTTGCGGTGCGTTAAACGGGGAGTTTGGTCTGTCAGAGTTTAATCTGTCACTGTGAAGCGGGCGTAACCCTTACACTACCTGATCGATACAACATCATACCTGATCGTATACACACACTGGATGTTTTAAAGCACATTATTTCAAACAATTTAGGAATGTTAGGTGATTTATGCCCTTTATGGATTAAAACCCGACTCTGCGCCAACTACTTAATTTTCCATTGGAGTTTTGCCATGGATCCACCTCCGGCATGCCATTGTCCGGGTGTTAGTCCCCTTGAAAAAACTTTTGCATCACTATTGTGGCCAGAAAGAGGCTCTGTAGGTTTTAAAATTCCCTTTCCTTAAAATCTATGGCGGTTCGCCCGTTCGCGAACATTTGCAGATATTCGTGTTCGCTGTTTGAGAACGGAAAATTTTATGTTCGCGACATCTCTACTTGCAATCCAGCAGAGGTGGTCCTGGTTGCACACTATAGGAAAAAGTGCCAGCCTATGTGTACTTCCACTGTCCCGACCACCAGAGGTCAACATTTTTTCCTTTAGTGGGCAAGCACAGCCACTGCTGCTGGATTGCAGGGTGGTCGTAACCCCTGGATGTGGTGTATAATGTATTGAAAAAAATGAATCCAGCCAGCAAAGGAGGCAATATGGACAATCAAAATACATTAATAAGTGCCTTGTAATAACTCCCTCTACATGGGAAATGCCATCTGCTGAAGTGAGACAACCCCTTTAAGTCGAATGTGCATAGTGATCCTAGGAAAGTATTTGTCAATGTCAGATACAGTGTATACTGTAACTCATACAGGTTCATCATTCTGTGATTATAGGAGCGGGTTAACTATTTGTACAAATGGATTTACTCATTTGAACGAACTAACACTTGTGAGGAAGCGTCTTCACAGATTTAGACACTCCCTCTGCTGTCAGATTAACATGGCCGTACATCTCGCGCAGTCTCAATAAGCTTGCGCATGTGCCATTACTGCAAGTATTGGCACATGCACGGATGATATGCTTATGAATCTGCATTGATGAATTTGCATGTGCCACTGAATACATTTTGCAGTGCGTGCACACTCATTGATTCATTTTTGTAGGCATATCATCTGCTAATGCACTAATACTGGCAGTACAGCGCATGCGTGAAATTATCAAGGCCTTGTATAATGTGTGGCCATTTTAATCTGCCGGCACAGTGGGTAATCGTCTGTGGAGGGATAGTCCATCACAGATAGAGAATTTGTTCAAAAGGACTAAATTTATGACTTTTATGCACCATATAACTGGCATAGAGCTCTAGTAAATGACTCCCACTGTGACCTTTTATTGAACTGTTAAGAATAAGCTCATGTTGAAGTTTATTCTCAGGATTGTGATGATTGAGATCTGAACACACAGCATATAAATGTGTCCATTCTAGGGATTCGCTCTGTGCTGTGTGTTCAGATCACAATCATCACAATGCTGAGAATAAACTTCAACATGAATTTATTCTTAGGCTACTGTCACATTAGCGTTTTCCTTTCCGGTATTGAGGAATCCATCAGAGGAGCTCAACACAGGAGGAAAACGCTTCTGTTTTGTCCCCATTCCTTGTCATTCTGTTCCGTTTGGTTGCATTCCCATGCCAGTCAGAAACGCGCTGCTTGCATCGTTTTTGAGTGCGTTGTGGGATGAGGAGCAAGACGGATCCACCATGAAACACAATGTAAGTCAACGGTGCCGGATCCATTTTCTCGAAAACAAAAGATAACGGATCCGGCACCCATTGACTTACAATGGTTTTAGTGCCGGATCCGTCATGGCTATTTTAGAGGATATACAACCGGATCCGTTCATAACGGATACAGCCGGATACAGCAAAAACGCAGATGTGAAGGTAATCTTAGCATTTCAATTAAAATTTCACAGTAGGAATCATTAACTAGAGCTCTACGCCAGTTATGTGGAAAAGTAATAAATTTAGTCACAAGTGCAACAAAATGTGCATCCTTTTAGCTTTTTCTGACACCCTTGACACTTTTCCAAAAAAGTGGCTGGGAGGAAGGGGATCACAGGTGGAAAACTGTCACACATTACACCACATATCTACTCTAGCTTCTGGATGGAGTAGATTTTAGTTCTGGAGCACGGAGGGCAGAAGATGCAATAAATATATTAAGAGAATTGCACCTTTTAATAAACTGGTTGATCTTTCCCTATCATGGTTTTTACTAAGACTGGCATAACAAGCGCTGGTCTTAGTAAATGACTCTAAATACCTTTTGGACAGAACCAAACATATGTGCCTTCAATGGCTGATTTGTAGGGCTTTTTGATTGATCTCCAGAAGTTTTACACATAAAAGATGTAATTTGTACAATGGAAAACGTGGGTGCACCTCCAATTTGGGAACCCCAATCCCAACGGATTTTGTATCAATTATAATAAACAATGGGTGGCACACCACTATCTGGATTGATTGGAACTACGTCTTAGATATGAATATAACAAATGTATTTAAATTGTCAGAAACAACATAAAAATTTATCTAAAATTTACTTTGAATAAAATAAGCAACAAGTTTTTTATATTTTCCAAAACTAGTCACAGGAATATATGGCTAGTTGTTCCTGCCTATAGATTTCAGCCCAAAAACATTTATAGTTTGACCCCAAAGATATAGTTGGCGATTGCATCATAAATTTCACTGGTGGTACATTTCATCACATATTTTCACTTTCCATGCACGCTAATTTAACATATATGTTTTCAGTTGTTGCAACAATGTAATAATATCCTGTTATGTCACTGTGTCAGTCGCAAAATCCCGCTGTATATCGGTGCTAATGTCCATCTTTAAATTTGCCTTTCAGTGAGACTTCGGATTTGTTTATGCAGTGTTCCATTTTATAGTGTTGCAATCTCCTTGAATGGATTACGGTAGATCAGGTACAGTGTATTATCAGGGTAATGCACTTACCCCTATTGTAGAAGTCCTTTTTGTTCCACATTCCTTCTGAGCACTGCTACTAGTTCATCGGCGTACTCTTCTGGATACACGTGTCCGGACCACGTGCCCCTAGTTTTCGTTTTTCACCAGGTTGCTGTTCATATCCAGGATATGAACAGCAACCTGGTGAAAAACGAAAACTAGGGAGCTATGTTGTCACCTATCCTGAATGTTGGATCATGTGTTACCTATACAGAAGTGATATCTGTCATTGCAATCCTGCCTATGATGATTGCTGACGACTGCTGAAAAGTAATCTGTACAGAACAGGAAGTCTCAACATATTTTTAGGCCTACCGCATGGTTTTAGGTCAGTTTTTTATTTACATTTTGTTAGTGAAAGGCATGAAAAATTAAAACCATATATGCATATAAGGTAAATTGAAAAAATAAATGGAGTATGTTGATTTCAAAGTAAGCATAACACCATGTGGGGTAAGTGCCCTGAAACAACCATTCCTTTCTTGTGAAAACTGAATACTCTAACCCTAAGAAATTTCATTTTTATGCAAATAAGGTTTTTCGTAAAACCATGAGCTGACAACCCCGTTTGGTGCACCATTACTCTGCCATTAATGCTTAATAGCGCCTCTCCTCTTGTTTGATTGACAGTTCCTGAAATCTCAGAGTTGGTATTAATTTTTCACAGAAAAAACAATTTTTGGTACTGTGCTTTGTGTTAACTGTTCTCCGACTAATGTTAAAACCATGCATTTCTAGAAGAATCTGAACAAAGGGACTGCCTCTGCTCAATGCCTGCACCTTTTGGTAATATATACTAAAAATATGCATCTGAAAATAACTAGATTACAATATCTGGTCTGAACATTAACCTTTAACCTCTTAAGGACACAGGACGTATCCGTACGTCCTGTGTCCGGTCTTTAAATATGGCGCCGCTCCTGCTTCCTGCGGGCGCCTTAGCCGCGGGTGTCCGCATGGTTCTTGTAGCAGACACCCGTGGCTAATGTCCGCGACCGGCAGCGATGCTGATCGCAGACATTTAACCCCTCAGATGCCGTGGTCAATCTTGACCACGGCATCTGAGTGCGCACAAACCGAAAGTTTTACTTTCAGTTTGCGCTCCGACTCCCCGTGTGGCGATCGGAGGAGCCGGAGCGCGCCTGTAGTAGCCTGGGTTTCTATGAATGAAACACAGGCTGCTCTGTAGTATTTCCTATGGAGCCATAGCCTGTAATAGGCTTCATAGGAAATATGCGATTTTTTCATATATTCCAATGCTATTGCATTGGAATGTATGAAAATCGCAATCAGATGATTGTAAGTTATAGTTCCCTATGGGAACTATATAAAAGTGTAAAAAAAAAAAAGTTTAAGAATAAATAAATAAAAAAAAACATAAAAGTTCAAATTACCCCCCTTTTGCTAAAATAAAAATTAAAAAATTAAAAAAATACACATAATGGGTGTCGCAATGTGTAAAAACGCCCATACTATAAAAATATTAAAAA
Organism: Bufotes viridis; assembly: GCA_033119425.1. Classification (NCBI taxonomy): domain Eukaryota; kingdom Metazoa; phylum Chordata; class Amphibia; order Anura; family Bufonidae; genus Bufotes; species Bufotes viridis. The sequence goes on along the minus strand of CM065596.1, from coordinate 46,141,329 downwards.
ATATTCCCCATGCGTCAAACAGCAAAACGGAAAAAAGCGTCCAAATGGCGGATTCGCCATTTTTGGTCGCTTAATTTTCCACAAAAAATTACATAAAAGGTGATCAAAAAGTCATACACACCCCAGAATGGTATCCATAAAAAGATAAGATTATTACACAAAAAATGAGCCCCGATACAGCCCTGTATATATAATTACAAAAAAGTTATAGGGATCAAAACATGGTGACAAAAAAGTAAAACTGATTTTTTTCCCACTTTTGAATTTTTTTTTCACTATCAAAACGCAAGAAAACCTATACATATAGGGTATTTCCGGATTCATACTGACATGAAGAGTAAAAGTAACCAGTCAGTTTTATCGCACATCAAACGTCGGAATTTAAAAACCCGCAAAACTGTGGTGGAATTGCTTTTTTTTTTTGCAATTTCACCCCATTTGGAATTTTTTTCTCACTTCCCACTACATTATATGCAATATTAAATGGTGGCGTTGGAAAGTACAACTTGTCCCGCAAAAAACAAGCCCTCATATGGCTATGTAAAACGAAAAATAAAAAAGTTATGGCTCTGGGAAGGCAGGGAGCGCAAAACGAAAACTCAAAAAATAAAAAACCTCCGGTCCTTAAAGTCATGGGATCTGGAAAAAAATGGGATACCTTTAAAAATAGATCTGTCATGTCTCAGTTAAAGAGAACCTTACCTTCTCCACAAGGATTTTGGTTGGCATAAAACAAATAAAAAATAAACCCATTCAACTTAAAAACAGAAGGAAATTAATAAAAGTTAGACAAAAGCCAGATGACGCTATCCTTATCATAATTTTTATTTAGTAATAATAAATTAATAAATAAATTTATTGCCATGATGATGCCATACAGAAAAGCTCATAAAAACATTGATAATTTTTTACAATGTATTAGGTTGTTAAACTTTGTTACCTACATAGTATTGAACACCACAGATAAGCATGTGACGTTGAAGAGCTGATACGACAATTTGAGCAGATAAGTGGTATATCTCATGTTTCTCCACAATAAACTACAGATTTCTATCCATTTTCTTTCACTCTGTGTAGTTTTCGGTTTCTGCCAACTTCTCAGGTCATGCGATCTAAAGTATCTTAAAGCATACTATACCCTGACCTTCAGATGACTTTTCAGAATAAGCTGCCAAGTCTGAATATATGAGTGATAGCATGATTTCTAGTCATTATGTAACTTATATTCTGTATTTTTAGCAGTTTTCTCCCCTGCAGGCTACATCTTTAATTCTCAGGTGTACTTGAGCCAGTGTGCGGGCACTACCCGCTATCATGTCTCCCACAGAGTGCACATGGAAAAATAAGAGATGAGACTCTGTCTCCTAATTTTTTCTCTTTCACTCAAAATAACTATATAGGCCATTGTAGATAAGTACTGAACAGTATCGATGTGAATATACTACTAAAAGTGAGATATAACACTATTATCTCCTCCAGCCTTGTGGATGTACCTGTGTCTTTGTCTCTCCTATTGCAACTCTCTCCTCCCTCCTCACCTCTCTATAGATGTATATGGATATCTGTAATGTAATCCTTTAGTTACAGTACCTGAAAGTCTATTTTAGTCTCACAAGACGGATTTAGCAGAGAATTCAGAGTGAATAGTAGTTTAGAAAAGGGGGAAGATCTCATAAGAGGAAAAACATTTTTCTTTGATAACATATACAGTATATGTAACAACGGTTCCAAAATCTGTAAAATTGTGTGAAAGTTAGAGACCCTTCATACTCCGGTAAACAAAATGTCCTGATCTTGACCAATTCAAAATTCAATGCAATCCATATTGCAATTAAGTAGATGCTGAATGCACATCCTCAACATCTTTTCAAGTGCTTTTTAATTGAAATTATTATAAAGCCCTTTTTCTTCTCCTTGAAGCAATCCACCAGTATATGAAGATTTACTGCAAGTGATGCTCCATAGGAATAAAATATAAATGAGCTACCGAGTTGAGTCCTTTAGAAAAGCTCTCCAAATCCATAGCAGATCATTGGCAGTGCAGTGTATGTAGCTGTTCATTAAATCATAATGTTTCTTCTACAGTGACACAAAAAATACTTAAATTATATTAATCTACAGTGTATTGAAGAAAAATATATAATGATATGATGACATTTATCACATAGACCAGGCATCAGCAACCTTCGGCTCCCAGCTGTTGTTAAACTACAATTCCCAGCATGCTCCATTCATTTCTATGTAAGTTCTTAGAAGAACAGAGCAACTATGCATGCTGGGAGTTGTAGTTTCTAACAACTGAGAGCCAAAGTTCCTACCCCTGACATAGACTAATGATTACTTGCAAGAAACCCTTGAGAAATATGTTCTGTCCCAGGGAATTCCATCTCTAAATTTTCCTTATTAAGCATTAGGTAATCTTTTCCCAGTGTTATATTGTGGATGAGATATGTGGACTGTGATGTTAGCTGTGTGAAGAGTTGATGTTCATGTTTTTATTTGTAATTGTATATCTATGGGATCCATAAATTTAAATAATGAAAGAAAGTCAGGTTTTCTTCCACGGTTAAGGAGAAGGTTGATCAATTGAGGAATCCTTTGATTAGAATACTGTATATGAAACCTGGACTGGATTAATACAATTTGCTTTATTCCTTGTATTTTTAGTCAATTCTCCATGATTCCTGTCCAGCTTGGGATCTGGGATATTGTCTCGCTTTAGCTTCCAGGCTGTCCTCCACATCGATCAGATCAGTTATTGTAAATGACATTGAAATCTCAGATGGAAATTTGCTGTCTCTGATTATAGCCACGGTAATTAGACAGGATGCACAATTAAACGCAATTTGTCAAATGTGAGAGCGCACGCAGTGAGGTGAACCGTTGAGTTATAATAGAGTTCTTGAAGCAGTGTAGCTCTTATTCTGCCGTTCAGTACATTCTCTTTCCATGTTTTTTTCATCGCTTCCTGGATGCTTAAAGTGGAAAGTGATTTCTCCTGGTTTTCCATTATCATTGGTCAAGCCCTCCAAATACACCAAGTACAATCCAGTTGAATTAATTACTATTGAGTTATTTTCTACCATTATGTTGCCACCTTTCCTATCCAGTCCAAGTATGCAGTTTTGTGATGTAGAATGCACTATAAATCAGAAATGAAAACTCTAATTAGATTTCAGTCGCTACATCACATAAATGCTATGCACATAAAATAAAACTGTATAATAATCTATATTGTTCACATGATTATAGGGCAGACATCTCACCTAAACTGGTTCAACAAAAGCTGAGGGGATTGGTAGCAGGGCAGACGTCTAGGGAAAATAAAACTAAAACTCAAAGGGGTATTCCTATCACGTACAATGGGGGCATGTCGCTAGGATATGTCTCTATTGTCTGATACAACGAGAACGGAGCCGGGAGAGCTGTGGCTGGAGGACCCCGGATTTCCCGGGGTCCGTCCACCACCAAGTGCTGCTCCCATAGAAGTGAATGGGAGCGCACCGCTCACGCGTGGCCCCTGCTCCCGTCAATTTCTATTGGGCAGACGGAGATAGCCGAGCCAGCACTTGGCTATTTTCGGCGGCCCCGTAGAAATGAATGGAGGGTGGCTGCGCATGCGCAGTGCTCCCTTCGTTCATTTCCCCGCTCCGTTCTCATTGTAGGTACGGGTTCCAGAGGTGGGACCCGCACCTATTAGACAATGGGGGCATATCCTAGTGAGATGCCCCCATTGTCTGAGATGGGAAAACCTTTTAAAACAACCAATTGACTTAAAGGGATTCTGTCACCTCATTTTACCCTATAGAGCTGTGGACATGCACGGCTAGATCGCCGCTAGCATGTCCGCAATATACCTGTCCCATCATTCTCAAAAGCCAGATGACGCTATCCTTATCATAATTTTTATTTAGTAATAATAAATTAATAAATAAATTTATTGCCATGATGATGCCATACAGAAAAGCTCATAAAAACATTGATAATTTTTACAATGTATTAGGTTGTTAAACTTTGTTACCTACATAGTATTGAACACCACAGATAAGCATGTGACGTTGAAGAGCTGATACGACAATTTGAGCAGATAAGTGGTATATCTCATGTTTCTCCACAATAAACTACAGATTTCTATCCATTTTCTTTCACTCTGTGTAGTTTTCGGTTTCTGCCAACTTCTCAGGTCATGCGATCTAAAGTATCTTAAAGCATACTATACCCTGACCTTCAGATGACTTTTCAGAATAAGCTGCCAAGTCTGAATATATGAGTGATAGCATGATTTCTAGTCATTATGTAACTTATATTCTGTATTTTTAGCAGTTTTCTCCCCTGCAGGCTACATCTTTAATTCTCAGGTGTACTTGAGCCAGTGTGCGGGCACTACCCGCTATCATGTCTCCCACAGAGTGCACATGGAAAAATAAGAGATGAGACTCTGTCTCCTAATTTTTTCTCTTTCACTCAAAATAACTATATAGGCCATTGTAGATAAGTACTGAACAGTATCGATGTGAATATACTACTATAAGTGAGATATAACACTATTAGCTCCTCCAGCCTTGTGGATGTACCGGTGTCTTTGTCTCTCCTATTGCAACTCTCTCCTCCCTCCTCACCTCTCTATAGATGTATATGGATATCTGTAATGTAATCCTTTAGTTACAGTACCTGAAAGTCTATTTTAGTCTCACAAGACGGATTTAGCAGAGAATTCAGAGTGAATAGTAGTTTAGAAAAGGGGGAAGATCTCATAAGAGGAAAAACATTTTTCTTTGATAACATATACAGTATATATAACAACGGTTCCAAAATCTGTAAAATTGTGTGAAAGTTAGAGACCCTTCATACTCCGGTAAACAAAATGTCCTGATCTTGACCAATTCAAAATTCAATGCAATCCATATTGCAATTAAGTAGATGCTGAATGCACATCCTCAACATCTTTTCAAGTGCTTCTTAATTGAAATTATTATAAAGCCATTTTCTTCTCCTTGAAGCAATCCACCAGTATATGAAGATTTACTGCAAGTGATGCTCCATAGGAATAAAATATAAATGAGCTACTGAGTTGAGTCCTTTAGAAAAGCTCTCCAAATCCATAGCAGATCATTGGCAGTGCAGTGTATGTAGCTGTTCATTAAATCATAATGTTTCTTCTACAGTGACACAAAAAATACTTAAATTATATTAATCTACAGTGTATTGAAGAAAAATATATAATGATATGATGACATTTATCACATAGACCAGGCATCAGCAACCTTCGGCTCCCAGCTGTTGTTAAACTACAATTCCCAGCATGCTCCATTCATTTCTATGTAAGTTCTTAGAAGAACAGAGCAACTATGCATGCTGGGAGTTGTAGTTTCACAACAGCTGGGAGCCAAAGGTTGCCTACCCCTGACATAGACTAATGGTTACTTGCAAGAAACCCTTGAGAAATATGTTCTGTCCCAGGGAATTCCATCTCTAAATTTTCCTTATTAAGCATTAGGTAATCTTTTCCCAGTGTTATATTGTGGATGAGATATGTGGACTGTGATGTTAGCTGTGTGAAGAGTTGATGTTCATATTTTTATTTGTAATAGTATATCTATGGGATCCATAAATTTAAATAATGAAAGAAAGTCAGGTTTTCTTCCACGGTTAAGGAGAAGGTTGATCAATTGAGGAATCCTTTGATTAGAATACTGTATATGAAACCTGGACTGGCTTAATACAATTTGCTTTATTCCTTGTATTTTTAGTCAATTCTCCATGATTCCTGTCCAGCTTGGGATCTGGGATATTGTCTCGTTTTAGCTTCCAGGCTGTCCTCCACATCGATCAGATCAGTTATTGTAAATGACATTGAAATCTCAGATGGAAATTTGCTGTCTCTGATTATAGCCACGGTAATTAGACAGGATGCACAATTAAACGCAATTTGTCAAATGTGAGAGCGCACGCAGTGAGGTGAACCGTTGAGTTATAATAGAGTTCTTGAAGCAGTGTAGCTCTTATTCTGCCGTTCAGTACATTCTCTTTCCATGTTTTTTTTTCATCGCTTCCTGGATGCTTAAAGTGGAAAGTGATTTCTCCTGGTTTTCCATTATCATTGGTTAAGCCCTCCAAATACACCAAGTACAATCCAGTTGAATTAATTACTATTGAGTTATTTTCTACCATTATGTTGCCATCTTTCTTATCCAGTCCAAGTATGCAGTTTTGTGATGTAGAATGCACTATAAATCAGAAATGAAAACTCTAATTAGATTTCCGTCGCTACATCACATAAATGCTATGCACATAAAATAAAACTGTATAATAATCTATATTGTTCACATGATTATAGGGCAGACATCTCACCTAAACTGGTTCAACAAAAGCTGAGGGGATTGGTAGCAGGGCAGACGTCTAGGGAAAATAAAACTAAAACTTAAAGGGGTATTCCTATCACGTACAATGGGGGCATGTCGCTAGGATATGTCCCCATTGTCTGATACAACGAGAACGGAGCGGGGAGAGCTGTGGCTGGAGGACCCCGGATTTCCCGGGGTCCGTCCACCACCAAGTGCTGCACCGATAGAAGCGAATGGGAGCGCACCGCTCACGCGTGGCCCCTGCTCCCTTCAATTTCTATGGGGCAGATGGAGATAGCCGAGCCAGCACTTGGCTATTTTCGGCGGCCCCGTAGAAATGAATGGAGGGTGGCTGCGCATGCGCAGTGCTTCCTTCGTTCATTTCCCCGCTCCGTTCTCATTGTAGGTACGGGTTCCAGAGGTGGGACCCGCACCTATTAGACAATGGGGGCATATCCTAGTGAGATGCCCCCATTGTCTGAGATGGGAAAACCTTTTTAAAACAACCAATTGACTTAAAGGGATTCTGTCACCTCATTTTACCCTATAGAGCTGTGGACATGCACGGCTAGATCGCCGCTAGCATGTCCGCAATATACCTGTCCCATCATTCTGTTTGCTTTTATTTTGTTTAAAAAAAGATTTTATTGATATGTAAATTAACTTGTGAAGGTGCCCAAAAGGCTGTACTAACCGTTCTGGTGCCCAGCCATGCCCCCATGTGAAGGAGCCAAGCACCACTAAATCTCCTCCTTGCTCTCAGTGAGATCGCCATAAATATCGCAATGCGTGAGATCGCGCATGCGCAGTTCCGGCATTGTGTTCCTTTCCTGTGCTGGCATCAGCCTCAGGGAAGGAACTGCGCATTGCGAGATTTACGGTGATCTCACTGAGAGCAAGGAGGAGATTCGGCGGACGCAGGCGGTGCTGGGCTCCTTCACAGGGTGCGTGGCTGGGCACTAGAACGGTCAGTACAGCCCCTTGGGCACCTTCACAAGCTAATTTAAATATCAATAAAATCATTTTCTAAACAAAATAAAAGCACACAGAACGATGGGACAGGAATATTGCGGACATGCTAGCGGCAATCTAGCCGTGCATGTACGCAGCGTTATAGGGTAAAATGAGGTGACAGAATCCCTTTAAATAAGAGAGTGCTGTGGGCATGTTCTGTGACATGCAGAGACCAGTAAAGGAGACCTTGAGCTGCATTTATCATATCTTGCCAATGGTACAATTTTGTGTTATATGCCTTCAGTTAGGCACTGTTGACATTGGTGTCAAGGCTTATTGTCAGGATTGGTCATCAATATCTGATTAGTGGTGTCCAGTTCCCAGTACCACCACCAATCAGCTGTTCAAAGAGGCGGCTGTGCTGCAGTAAATGCTGTGGTCTCTTCCTAGGCCAGTGATGTCCCATTTATCAGCCACATATCCTAGGTGCAGGCATTCAAGTGAATGGGCCTAAAACTGCAATACCAAGCACAAGCACTATACAATGTACGTGGCTGTGCTTGGTAAGCTGCGAGGAGGCTGCAGCGCTCACTGGAGCACAGTGGCCTCTTCAGATATTTATGACCTATCCTGAGGATAGGCCATCAATTTCAAAACCCCTGTTTTTGGAATGGATCTCAATAATCCTCATGGATTCCATTGACTCATGTGTATACCTTGCTTCAACTGTATGGGAAAGCATACACTAAACGTTTCCATACAAAGGCATCTCACTTTAGTTGTTGTGTTAGCTTTCTTGTGCTCCCAACTGCAGTTTCCTGGTATCTTGGGGTAATTGGAACATGGCTAGAGCTCCCCAAGAATGCAGTGCCAGGTAAGCTTGTCATTTTTACCATGGAAATGGACTCATTTCATCCTGCTCAGAGATGCTTAGCAATGCATTAGTATGGATTAGTAGGGAAGTAGGTGTTCCCTGGGAGGTTTTAGTCTCTTCCTATGGTAACAAGATTAGAAATCACTGTAATGGCAATAATTATTATAAGAGTTGCAGTCATGACTGTGCCTCATAGTCCAGGAGGGCTCATCTGCCCCCTGACACATTGGATGTTTAAAAATGCATACAGGGCCTGACACAAGATAGTATCAGGACTTTGTGTGACATGGTGCATACAAGATTCTGGCACTGGCCAGTGTCCATAAGTTGTGTTCTGCCATGCATGCAAGGTTCTGATACTAAGCCATGTCAAGACAGTGTGTTCCTTGTCTCATTTTTGAAAGAGAGATGTCCAGCACAGAAAATAAAATCGTGATTCTTTATTGTAGAAATTATTAAAATTCCATCTCAACAATTCTAGAGAAAATTACAGCCAACGAGTTTTGATCAGAACGATCTTAATCATGGCATCTATATTATGTATCATGCTGGCATAAATTCTAATACTTGTTCCTTGTCTCATACAGTGAGACCTCTGTCCAGGTGAGAGAAGCCAGGAAGAAGAGCTAAGTCAATTCCTATCTTTCTATGTATCTAAATTGCAGTCTAATTTAAGGTTCTGCTCTGGGAGGTTCTTGCTAAGAGGGGCCTTATTCAAAAGTATGACATGGGATCTAGCACACAAGAGTTGAGCACCTGTTTTTGACCGAGAGGCAAATTCAATGTTGACTACTATATATTAAACTAGTATGAAAAAAACAAGCATAAATACATAAGGTTATACTTACGATTCGTTAATTCTATGATGACAAATGGTTTTTGGGTCTGTGGGACCTAAAAAATGCATATGTTAATGTATTCTCTTGAACCACAAAAAAGGGATTATTTCAGAAAGAAGGAGACAAATGTTGACATTCTGTTAGATCGACAGGATTCATAACACCCACTCAAGAGGAAGCAATACTCAGTTCCGCATTTTAGATTTGATACTGTTTAAAACCTGATATAGTATTACATATGATAGAATCTACCGTGAGAACCTAGAAGACGGCCTTTTGACCTTTAACTGATGTAGGTGAGTATAAAAGGGGATTCTCTTGATTAAAAAATGGCAATATTCCTCAGCATAGAAAAAAGACGTAGAAACAAAACTACTGATGTGACACACTTAAATCAGACATAAAAATCAGGCTGATGCTAAATCTAAGAAAACATATAAAGATTGAAATATTGAAATGTCTGGATCGCTTTTAACTCTTTGTTAAACAAACCTGAGAACATTACCCAGAACTTTTAAGTATGAAACACATAGGATATTTTTGCTTTATGGGGGATAGGCTACAGTGCTTCCATGTCAGAACTTCTGCACAGGGGCCCAGCGCTTGTGTCTTACAGTTGTGTTCATCTCGTGACACAGTGTCGCAAAATCATGTATTTATTTAAAACTGGTAATCAGCACCACATATCTCAGAACATGTTGAGCCAAGAGCAAAGGGAAGGATGGATCTATCAGTAGGGGAAATGTATTGATCGTGAGCATGCTTGGCTTGGTTTCATTATTTTTTATTCACTAATGTCATCAATTATGGTGGAAGAAACTACTTTTATGTCTGCTCTTCTTCTGACTTACATGAAAGACACAACTGGTTTATATAAAAAGGAAAATAAAAATATGTCACCCAATAACCACACACGGCTATAAAAACCATGACTTATCACGTCTCATTTCACTCATTTCCACAGGTTACAGAGACTATAGAGATTTGGCTTGTCACTTTTTGTTTCATTATTTGCTATTTTACTTGTCCCACTTTTGTATGCACATTTTGTTTTCCCCAAACCTATAGTGATTCAAAGGATGATGGCTCATTTACAATTACAGTTAAAAAAAAAATGTACACGGAGGAGTAGATTTTTGTGTAATTCTAGCTGGATCACATAAACATTATAGGTATTTGTTGTTATAGAGGGAGCAGATTCCAGATTTTTAGATAAATACTGATGTTTAGGGCTAGTTTCACATAGTCTATAAGGCTAGTTCATTGAATCCGGCATAGCCAGATAGGGCTGCAACACCGCCAGACCCTATTGACTATAATAGAACTCGGCAGGGGATCCAGATGGTTTCCGACATAAGTGATGGGATTCCGAAGGACAAAAAACAGTGCTTGCTTGAAACCGGCTGGATCCCATCCAGGTCCCATTATAGTCAATGGGGTCTGGCAGTGTCAGATATGATGAACTCCAGCAGTTCCTCTGCCAGAGCAGCTGCCAGATCGCTTTAATGCACATGTGAAACTAGCCTTACCTAGCCACATGGAAAGGGATGTGAAAGTGCGTAAATGTGGTGCCACCTGGTGGTCATAAAATGATAAGGCACATGCAAACAACTGTTTTCTTCATCCAGTGCTTTGAGAGGCATACATATGGCAGTCCACTGTGGTGTTGCCCTCCACAGGAGTCCTCCCTGAGTTGTGATGACCTTGTGGACTATCTACACTATAACATTCATATTAATAATATTACAGACAAATCATATTCCCAGAGAACAGACAATTTGTGTGGTGTATTCACAATTGTGTCAACTTTCAATCAGAATTTTTTATCTGTTAAGTTCAAATTTTATGATTTTGTGTTTCCCCACATTTAAAGGACATCTGTTAACATCAGCAGTTCTAATAAGACAAGCGAATTGGCCAATAAGCATTGCTCGCCTGAATTAAACCATGTCTTTGTTTGAAAATTCTATGTCTCCACTGCGCAAAAAGTTTTATAAAATATGCAGATCAGTAGTTCTGTGCACTGAGGACCTTCCCTCTACCCTTGGTCCAGGAAAGATCCCCTCATTCATGCCCCTCCCTCTGAACATTGATTAACATGGCCAGGCATTAGATATCTCATCCTGCCTGGCCATCCTTCTCTTGCAGCCACTGTACAATTACACATCAGCACATGAGCAGTAGACTTAATTTCATCCCGGAAGAGACTCTGGAACCTACTGCATATGCGCCAATGTGCAATCACTAAGCTAATAGTCTGTGTGATCTGGTATGCAGGCTATTAGCACAGCTGAGTAGAGCGATCATAGGGCAGGAGCTCACGGAAGACATTGCTTTCCTGCCTGTATCTGCTGAGCCCATGTATGCCAGGCTTTAGCAGAGCAGCTCTGGTAGAGGCAGGAACAACGATGCTCTATCCTGTACAGTGCTCAGTGCGGCCACAGGGGAATCCGCAGTCCAGTACACAGCACTGTATGGGAGTACAGATTCTAAAGTGCTTCAGGTGACTATTTTGCATGGAAAAGTTAAGAAAAAATTCAAATCAAACCAGAAAAAAGGTGGCTTATGTCTAATATGATGGTATTGCTGGGTGCTATAGTCCTACTGGTTGTCCGATAACCAGAAAGTGAAAGCAAAGTGTTGTAGATATGGACTAGCACTACCACACTCTGGCAAAGACAGCAACAAATAATACATAAAAAAATAAAAATAATAAAAAAAAAATGTATAGGGATATAATTATGAAAAAAACTTTTATTACATCCCACTCAAATAGTTGATTAATTATTGCGTCAGACCAGTCCAACAGGAGAATTAATAAAATACATCTATTGCCTCCATATCAACAAAATTAAATCAAATAAATAAAAACATGTAAAAAATATTCCTAAGTGTTTGGCTTGTATTGTTATTTTGCACACTAATTGCCAAAGTAATGGTCGTAGGGCCCATACTTTTAGTGTGCACAATACCAAGCCAAACATTTAGGAATATTTTAGAATTTTTTCATTTATTTTATTTCTTTTTACCTTTCTGTGAAGAAAATAGATGTATTTTATTAATTCATTTGTTGAACTGTTCTGTTGCAACTGTTCTGATGAACTATTATAGTGGGTTGTAATAAAAGTTTTTTTCTTAATTATATGCCAGAGTGTGGTAGTGCTAGTCCAGGTATGGCCAACCAGCGGCTCACCACTTGTTGCAAAGCCACAACTCCCAGCATGTCCAGACTGCCTACAGCAGGGCATGGTGGAAATTGTAGTTTTACAACAGCTGGAGAGCCGCAGGTTGGCCATCCCTGTCCTAGTCCATACACTTACCTGCAAGAAAAAATAAAAGAGCATTATAAAATTATTATTAATGCAGAAGAAAAGGATTAAATAAAGTTTAGCTAAAAGTTTAGGTACACTTTAATTCAGCTGAGCAAAGCCTATTTGTCACTGTGCTTGATTTATTAGAACTACTGCTGATGACAAACTCCCTTTAAGACCTCTTTCACACGAGCGTGACGGATTGGCTCCGGATGCGTTCAGGGTGCGTTCAGTGAAACTCGCACCATTTTGAAAGCAAGTTCAGTCAGTTTTGTCTGCAATTGCATTCAGTTGTTCAGTTTTTTCCGAGCAAGTGCAATGCGTTTTGATGCGTTTTTCACGCGCGTGATAAAAAACTGAACGTTTACAAACAATATCTCCTAGCAACCATCAGTGAAAAACGCATCGCATCCGCACTTGCTTCCGGATGCAATGCGATTTTCACTGAAGCCCCATTTGCTTCTATGGGGCCAGGGCTGCGTGAAAAATGCAGAATATAGAACATGCTGCGTTTTTCACACAACGCAGAACTGATGCGTGCAAAAAAAACGCTTATGTGCAGAAACCCATTGAAATGAATGGGTAAGGTTTCAGTGCCCACAAGACGTCAAATGTTGGGAAAATTTGTCGTATTGCATGCAAAAAGTTTTTTCTTTTTAAATGATCCTTACTATAATACTTTTCGTCATGCCTCAAAACGTGACATTACATGTGTACATTAAATTGTACATTTTACTAAATGGAAATAACTTCAGTAATCTCTAAATTACTCAACATCTACATCACAAATTCGGTATTTGCATATTCAATTTTGGACAAAGTACTTCAGCCCCCAACACAGAATATACATAAGTATTCCTTAAATATGAATGTCTAAGACAGCAGCTGCCTAATAAAACTCTTTAGACCACAAGCCAAATGACTTTAGCGTACATCTAACCACTGTCCATGGTCCTGTCACATTTTTCTCTGTAACCACCTACACAATGGAAACTAATTCGGTAGACAGACCTAAATGACAATAACTTCCCAAAACAGAAAAGAACACAGGTATAGCTACTAATTACACTGTTTAATCTACAGCGCATGCATTGCTTGTAATAATATACAGATTTTTTTTTTAATTGTAATAAGTAATAATTACATTTTTTAACACTGTAAAACACAGTATAAAGCGATGATGGGAAACTCACACACAATATACATGATTTTTATTATATGCTTATGTTACAGGTAGGTATACCCAGTCTGCATTTTGGGATTAATCATTATTAACAGTGAAGTCATAAAGTTCTAGCTACAGTACCTACAACTGCAGGAGCCTACTGTTCTATACATCAAACTCAATAATAAAGCTTCTCATCTCCTGCCGAGGCACAGAATTTTATCATTTAACCGTCCATGAAGTAAGTTTTGTAGCAAAAAAAAGCCTCAACCATTATAAAAAAATGTATGAACCTTTTCAGGACCAAGATGCCTACATGCCCACAGCAAATTTTTACCATTTGGAATAACACATTTTAAGGGTAAATATTTACGTTTATATTAAGCTTTAGGTTTAAAGGAGTTGTCCAGGATTAATTCACGGAAGGGTAAGAGGTGTGAAGAAAGCTAAAATATAGAATTTTTATTTCGCTTGTCTTAAAATTAGGAGAGGATGGTGGTATTTACCAAAGAGTCAAATGAATGAGTGATGGAATATGTGCCTGCTAGAGGACCTAAACCAAATAAGTCATAGGGCACCCAAAACTCATAATGCAATAAACATGCCTGTCTCTAGATTGCAGAGATTGAAGGCATGTGATGCAAAACATGCACCTAAATAGATCGATGCCGTGAATGACTCTTAGCAGAGTCAAAACTGACGGCAGCGCAGCTCAGCGAGCTCTGAATATTCAGCGGCCTATGTGATAGTGCCACTAAACTAAAGAGCTAGCTAATGTGCTACCAGGGCATCTAAAACCAGCAAGGTGTAGGGTATACACGGCGTCTCCGGTAAGGATGTTGCAACCACCGAAAAAAGCCAACCCTGGACTTGAGATGCACCGGCATTTATCACAGGGAGTATAAGATTGGTATCTCTTATAGTTGAAAAAGAGTATAACCAATCTTTAAAGCCCCGTGAAATACAAAGGGGTGCATGGTATACCCCTATAATACACCGGCAATAAGTGTGCTTTGGAAACCAGCCCTACCTTGTGAATGCACGCACGCCTGGCGTCCCCTCTAATAGGGAATCTTACAGCCAGCAGGGATCAGCGTGCAAACACGGGACTAAACGCTGCTGGATGCTGCCCACATTGGTGAGGCGGCTATCCAGTAACAAACGCACACTGGAATAAGCCGGGTGTATAATATGGTTAGCAGTATAAAATAAATGCAGTGCCCATTGATGCAGCTATGGCTCGACGCGTTTCCCTACTCATCAGGAGCCTGGTACGCGCTGGCTGGGCATTAAAGCACTTGTAGTGCGTGTTTAACTGCTGAACAGCTGTGCCACTAACATGGACACAGCCTGTCGGCGCTGGTTTGGCCGTAGGGGCCGCGGCCAACCGCGCTCTATTTCAAAAGGAAGCACCGCCCTCCTGAAAGACGTCACTGGCATACTGACCAATCGGGATGAGCCGTGGGCGGGGAAAACCGAAACACACATTCACCCGGCTGTCAGTGTGAGTACAAGCCATGACGTCAACATATACAGATATGAACATTGCAGGACGTAAGTAAAGAAAACGGCAGGTGATATGTACCATATCAGGGGATGTATAAACAGAAAAGCCCGGCTATTAGTGTGGGAATAGTACAGGCAGTCCGTATACTATAACGGTAATTATGTAAAAGAGAATACTGAGAGATGACACACATAGCTATGATACAAAACTATGATTCAAAAAACCCAGCTGCATCGTGCTAGGTTGGCAGCAGATCATAGAGGGGTGAGGCATATATGTACTATATAACCATCCAGGCTGCAACTAGCTTACAGGATGGGGGACAATCAGCCAAACCAGCAAGATCATAAAACGCAAGCCATCAAGCGATTGAGAATGACAAAAATTGATGGTAATGGCTACTAGATGTAATGATATGAGCCATGAATCATGAGAGACATATCACATTATGCCAGATCACAAGGCCAAAGTCTATGGTCCTATTCGTCAATAAAGGAGACAAAAGAAATGTGATCATTAAGGCCTGATGGCTTCAAAGTACGTAATTTGAAGGTCCATTGGGCCTCTTTTTGCATTATTTTCTGGTCCAAGTCACCTCCCTGGGTGACGGACGAACCACTTCCACCCCTTGAAATTTGATGGATTTCACCAAACCTCCATGCATGCTATTAACATGTCGGGCCACTGGGGTGTCAGATTCATTGCGAACATCATTAAGATGCTCGCCGATCCGAAGACGAAATTCCCGAGTGGTCTTACTGACATATTGCACCCCACATATACAGGTCAGCAGATATACCAACCCGGTGGTCTTGCAGTTAATAAACGACCTTATGGAGAAGGTTTTATTTGTGACACTGCTGGTAAACGTAGAGCCCGTTTGAATAGAGTCACAGGCGATGCATCCCGCACATCGAAATGTCCCTTTCAGTGGGTTGCGTAGCCATGTCTGAGTCTGTGGGCTCTCAAAAAGGCTATGACAAAGCCTGTCTTTCAAATTACGTCCCCGCCGGTAAGTAACCGTGGGAGTGGGGCTTACCAGGTGACCCACATCAGGATCAAGGCTCAGTATCTCCCAATGTCGTTTAAGAATGTCACGTATGGGGGTGTTGGCTGCGTCATAGGTGGCAATAAGCCTTACTTGATCACTACTGTCTCCCCTCTCATGAGGATTCAGCAGGGTTTCACGAACGGATGAAGCCGCAAATTGATGGGCCTCAGATAGTATTTTACGAGGGTAACCCCTATTTTGAAACCTTGCAGTTAAATCCTTAGATTTCTCTAAAAAGTCATCCCATGAGGAACAGTTCCTTCTCACCCGCAAAAACTGCCCCTTAGGGATGCCTCGTTTGAGCGGGTACGGGTGACAACTGGTCCAATGCAATAGAGAATTGGTCGCCGTCTCTTTGCGGAACAGACTCGTATGAATGGAGCCCTCCTTATCCTTCCGGAGTTGTCCAGGATTAGAAACAAAATGGTGAAATGTGTGGTATTACAGCTCAGCCGCATTTAATTCATGTTTTTCTAATTATGCACAACTCCTTTAAGGGGATTTCTGATATTGATGACCTATCCTCAGGATAAATCATCAATATCCAATTGACGAGGGTCCACTCCCCATGCCCCACATAGCCTCCGAAGCTAGCACTTTGAACACAGCCGGAAGCACAAATCTGTTAAAAGTATGGTGATTGTGACAGATACTGCATAATAATAAAAAAAGTATTGAAGGTTGTTTGCACCCAGGGATTTATGAGTATGGATCATATAACTCACTGAATTTTATAAGAACAGTTGGCTGTAAGTCTGCAGTTTTGGAAGAACATAGGGGGTCATTTACTAATCAGAAATTTGCCTAACTGAAGTGTATTTCAGGCGCAGATGTTGGCGCAATGGTTAGTTCTGTCGCTATTTGCGACTTTTCTCCGCTCACACCAAGTCTAATATTGTGGGTGGGGAAGGGGACGGGCCAGCAGGCTGTCTCATTCACCATTTTCTATGCCTGTTTTAGGCATATAAAGTGGTCTAAATGTAAGAAAGCTAGGAAGCTGTCTTACATTTAGCAATGGCGCTTTTTGTGGCGAAGTTATGGAGAGGCCTGGGCCTCTTCATAACTTCGGCAGATCCTCCTCCAACTATGGGGCTTTATTAAGACCAACGTCTAAAATGCTGGTCATAATATAAATGTGCCCCATGTTTTTTTTTAAAGAAATCACTAATCGGGCCAGACATGGAATACTGAGTACAATTTTCAGCACCTGTGTATAAGAAGGACATGGCAGAGCTAGAGCCAGTGCAGAGGAGGGCCACTGGTGTAACTAAAGAATGAGTAGTCTGTAGTAACAGGGCAAGAAAGAGTTTAGGGGCAACCTCATTATAATGTACACATATATGAATGGACAGTACAGAGATCTTTCTAATGATCTGTTTAACCATGACAAGAGGGCATCCTTTACATCTAGAGCAAAGACCGTTTTATCATCAACATACATGCTGATTTTTTACTGTATGAGCAGTGAGTCTATGAAAATTTCTGCCATGAGATGCTGTGACGGTTGATACACTGACCAAGTTCAAGAATGACCTGGAGGCCTTGTAATATCATAGTGAATAGTTACTAGATTTCTGGAGATGGGCCGTTGATCCAGGAATTCATTATGATGGCCAGTTTGGAGATGGGGAGGAATCTTGTGCCCTAAAATAGGGTAGTTGTCAAACACCTCATTGGGGTTGTTGCTTTACTCTAAATCAATAGAGTAGGATTATAGGTTGGACTTGATGAACCTGTATGAAGTATGAAACTACGTATGTCCTGCAACCATCCTCCCTTGATAATACTGATGCAGGGTTTTTCATGCCATGGATTATTTTTGTTGTTTTAGTTCTACTTATGTACTTAACTGTTACATTTGAGTAACATCACTAGGATATCAAGATTGCCTCTTGTCTCTGATATAAACTTTGATACGGTCAAGTTATTTCGTTTTTAGGCTGTGCAGACATCATAGTTTTATCACTGTTGTGCTATACTATGTGGGCAGCACGGTAGTTCAGTGGTTAGCACTGGCACCTTGCAGTGCATGGAGTTTGTATGTTCTCCCCTGTCTGTGTGGGTTTCCTCCCTGTAGTCTGGTTTCTTCCCACACTCCAAATATATACTGATAGGGAACTTAGATTGTGAGCAAGTGATGATAATAACTTTAAAGTGGCCCGGAATATGTCAGGCCCGAATCATTAAGTAAAATAAATAACAAATAAATGACTTTCAGAAAACCACAGTAAAAACACTGCAACTTTGAAAAACTCATGTCAAAACTACAAAGTTTACTCACACTAATTAAAGGATGTACTGATCCAAAACCTATCACTCACTACAAATTGTGTGGGCGCAACTGCCATCCGTGTACAATCACAACATTATAAATGTTAACAGTGTTCCGTGCAGTGGGACGCGGTTAACTTAAGACATTACAAGTAAGTAATTTTATCTATGAAGCTTCTATATATTCTCCCTGAAAGTCAAATATGACTTTGCAGAGAGGGGTATTTCCATTATACATCATCCTCAATCATTTAAGTCTGGTCATAGTCATGTGGTGTGCTGACAAACCTAACCACAGATACATGCACAGATTATTGTATGCTTCACACATTTATCTATTGTAGATACAGATATTCAGAAAATGGTAATGCACCCATTTCTCCAAAGTCCATATGAAACTATATTATGCAAATAGCTAGTGAGAAAAATTTGAATTATTGAAGTTTTGGGGGCACTACCTAAATAGAAGAATTAAACAGAAAAACTTTAACCAAACTCAGAAAATGCTCATTTTAATATCAGACAAGAACACTTCCTACATAGCCAGTGTTACATGGATTTTCAGAGAAAGTAAACCAGCTTCATCAGGTCTAAGATCTATTAACTAACAAATGGAGTTTGCATTGTGAAATGACAGATCCTCTTGATGACTTTCTTGATGTGGTTTTCAGTGAGTGCAAATAATTTACAATACAATAGCCAGGTATAGGGAGAAATGGATATCTGAGAATTAGAGACATATGGAAATAAGAATTAAACAATAAGTATTCTTTAACTGGGCTTCTGGAATATGGGCAAGTGTAAGGTGATGTTTTTCCTTCAGTCTATCACTCAAATTAAACTCTAAGCTTACAATGAAACTATAATTTTTGCTCACATTCAGTGACTGAAAGCCTAAATACATGGCACACAGTGGGTACCAACATATCCAATCTGAGCAATGTCTGTGGATTAGAAAGCCCTGGCTCAAACATTGTAGCAGAGAAATTTGTACTGCTGATGCATTTATCTCAAAGAGCATTGCCTAAACAGGACACAATTGTATCCACCTCCAGGTTTAGAGCAGTACTAGGTCTCAAACAGTTTTCAGTCTTTGAAAGCAAATACACCTTTTCTCACTCACTGATGACAAACTTAATTTTAAAGAAGCACTCCCAAAAATGTTTTATCCTCTGACCTCTGAAACTGTAATGAAGGTAATCTTCTTACTAGTGACTGTATTTAGGAGGTATAACCTCCCTTCTGATCCTTAACTATGTCATGTGACCAGTACTCTGATCTCCAATTGAGACAGACCAGGAAGTCAGTTACTTCTCTATTTATTCCTATGAAACTGACATTGAAGCTCTATAGAGAAACTGACTTCCTGTCCACACCAGTGGCATACATAGAGAGGATCAAACCAGGCCCACCACAGTGGATTTTTTTTCCCACTGTCTCATTTGCTAAAAGTTGTTCTTTAGAGGGCAGAGTCCTGACCAAGTTTTCACCTCGAGTGGAAGGGAGGATGATCCCAACTGATTCCCATCTTGCCATGGGCCCCATAGCAGTTGCATGGTCTGTAGCTATGGTAGAGCATCTCATGCCCCTGGTCCACACATGAGATGCTGTGTTATTTGGAAAGTCATGACACAGCTAAGGATCAGAAGGGAGGAGAAAACTAAAAAATACAGTCACTGGTAAGAAAATCACCTTTACTACAGTTAACATCATGTACCTTTCTAAGAGATCAAAGAATAACATTTTTTGTGGGAGTGCTTCTTTGAAAGTGGTGAGAAATTGAAACACAGTATATTAGAATATTGCATGACATGGGATTATTCTTCAGTTTCATAAAACCAGAAATAACCTTTAAGACGTAATATAGCTGACATGGTCTTTTTCAGTCTTTCTAGATGTTTTACCATTGTGGATTCTAGTGTAGTTCTTATGTCTTTTTGTAAAATTACGAATATCATAATTTAAATATAGAAATTCCAGCTTGTATTGTTTTGTCTTTATATCTCTTTTTGAGGTCACATCTAGCTGCTATAACCCACTTAATTATTTTAAGTTTTGGAAAACCATTTTTTCCTTTAAAATGACATACGGTAAATTTCCATATTACATGTAATACTATACATAGCATGTTCACTCGTCCAACATACAAATTGTACAAATCCATTAAAATTTGCTAAGGCTGAATCCCAGATTTCTGCCTTGATTTTACATGTTGCTAATCTGCCCATGGAATTAGTCCTATTCAATAAAGTTAAGCCTCCAAAGGTTTGTACGTAAAAGCGTAAAAGTTGTACAAAGAATGGGCATGCTAATTTTTTTATTTTTCCATGATTCACATTTCAAATTTACGCACTGACAGAGTGGCACTATATGAATGAAATCACCAATTACTATTTAAATCAATGGACAGTTATGTTACTGTAGGTGTCTTTTGCCACAGATTTTGGCAAGGTAAAGTGCTGTGTGGCACAAAAATATCATATGAATATAATTTAAACATTTCTCCTGCTACCTACAAAAATGTTTCTTACAGGAGTCAAATTCTTCCTGTCATATTCAAACCCTTTTTCCAAACCACGCTATACAGCAATTTAACATGAAAAGGCATCTCCAATTATACTGCAAATTTGTTCAGGCACATACTTGCCTACTATTGTCATCAATAAACCCAGGAATAAATGATACCCTTTAGGAAATATTAGGCACTCTTTATAAAAAAAAACATACACTTACCAGGGATCTGTAAGCACATAAGTTAAGCAAGTGTCTTCCTGAAATTTCCCAAGTCTTTAGAGACATCCAACTACATGAAATTATTTTTTTACCATTGATAAATACTCAGAATGAGAAGGTCATTGAAGGAGACTAGTTAACCATTTCCTATTGCTATGAAGACCCAGAAAGTTGGATTTAAGAGACTTCTCTAGTGTCAATAAGCACCACTGATACCAAGGTGACTGACCCTCCATGGGGAGAGAGGTCTATAGAACTCTGGGTGAAAAAGTGGGGATTACGGCAGTGTTAACCATGTGTTCTATCTCATATAGATTCCTTTTGTGATGATTTTGGATCTTCTATGGAAATGTATTAATTTCCAAAGAAGTCTTTTAGGAATTGCTATTCTTTCCCTGAAACTCCCTGATGGTGATACATATAGTGATCAGTTAGTAAGTATCTGTTATTCAGATGTATTTAATGCCCATTCTAACCATTAACTACAAATGTTAATCTTTTTGCAAATTGACCTTTCCTTTTACCAGTCTAATCTAATGTTATACAAACAAGACCAATTTCACTAATTTAACAATATAATGATCTATGTTGTACACGTTAAGCTGGCCATACACATTAGTCTTTTGTTGGCCGAACCCGCCAAGAACGGTAGATTCAGCTGACACACTAATATTGTGGGGAACTCTCCCCTGATTGATGGTATCAGAAGAGACAAGGATTGGGCAAAATGCATATTTTTTCTCTATCGTTTTGTTCTTCCAAGACATAACCCAGCACCAGAAATTTTTGGCAGTAGCTTTCTGCACTCTATAAATACAATACACATACACATTCGGCTGAGCCAAATGGGGGAACTGGGAACAGGACAGCTGTCAGATGAATGATCATTTGGCTGACCGGTTTAGATTGTGCATGGGTGGTGTTAGAATAAAGTCGATCAAAATGGCCAATTTTAACCAAAATGAAAGTTCTTCAGATAAAATTTATCAATAACAGATCATTTTAGCTGACCGATGACAGACCAATATTGTCTGAAAAGAAGTCGGTTGTGTGTAATACTTACCGGTAGTTGGATGAAAAATCTTTTGTTCAAAAAAAGACTGTTCATGGAGAAAAGATTTTTCTATCAAAGAACATTCCCAAAAAGATCTTTTGTCCATCATCCGGTTGCACTGAACATGTATGGGCAGTTTCAACAATTGTAACGGACTGCAAAACGAACGTTTACCAGATGATTGTTCAACTGCTGTTCAACCTTCAACCAACTTCAGTCTAATGTGTATGGCCACCTTAAGACTAGTGACCTGCTGCAGTAGTCAGCAACAAAGTAAAGAGAGAGTGAGGAGGGGAGCATGAGGATTGTAGCTTATAATTCACATACTGAGATGGCAATTCTTGTTCTTTCTCTTGTTTTGAAAGCATCAGAGGGAAATGCAGCCTACATAGATCTGGCCAGGTACTAAAATGTCTGTGATTAAACTGCCGTTGCACTTTGTAATCTGAATAGACATGAAGCAATTAATTTTGGTGTCGCTGTAAATCACAGTGCTGATGACCGCATCAGCCATATATTTTGGGGGCTTTCCATATATGAAGATATACAAGATTGCATCACATATTTTACAATCTAAACTAGGGCAAAGTAGACGATTCAATAGTTGTCTATTCTTACTCTCTGAAAAGGCTGTACTTGTATTTCTCATGCAAGGAGACAAACGTCTACTGGTGAGAAAAAAGGTCAACAACTTTGTTTTTTTATAAAAAGTGATAAATATGTATAAATCAGAGCAAGGACTAGGGAAGACAATCCTGCATCTAAGCAATCCATAAGCTACTATATATATATATAAGGGAAAAACGGTAATCCAAATGTACAGTATATACAATAGTGGAGTATGAATTAATGGGTAATTTTAGGTAGCATGCTCTAATCGACAAATCACTGTAATAACAAACACAAGAGGTGCAACATAGGGTAAGGAGACATCTAGGAATAATATAAACTCCCAAATGAAGGCTCACCATGTTGTGCACTACTCTATTGCAGGTTTATTCGGATTAGGGTCCGAGTTGTAGGATATGCTGCTGTAGATTGATTGCCTTGAGACAGAGGTGCCCACTCTCCCAAAAGGACAGATACAGCTTCCAAAGTGTTCATCTTATCCGGTGCAAGGAACCAACACAACAGGCGCGTAAAGAAGGATCTTCTCTTTTATTTAGGTTGGTTAATAAAAGATATATTAAAAAGCAACCCATTTCGAGGATCTACAAGTCGCCTTTATCAGGTATTATGTAATCAAAACTTAATGAAGTGGACCTGTATCTTTTATTGACCAACCTTAATAAAATAGAAGATCTTTCTTTACACGCCTGTTGTGGCGGTTCCTTGCTCTGGAAAGGGTGAACATTTCTGAAGCTAATCCATAGGTGAGCATTGGTGCCTTTTCCTCTGGTGTGAACTATCACCAAAACATGTATCCAGGAATCCATGTGCCACTACAACTGTTATTCCTCCACACTCTTCTTAGTTAGGGCTTTTTCACACAAATATGATTAGCCTGAGAAAAACAGGCTGTGTGTTCTGCTGGATGTCCAAGGCTGACCGTGCACCATTAACTGAACTGACTGCGTCATAATGTTTTATGCAGTCAGTTCATATCTGATTGTGGATCTCTTCTACTGATCTCACACATGGTAATTTGGCATATAACATACACTGTATATATATGGGAGGGCTCATTAAACGATATATGGAACCTGGTGCATAGTGAAACAAAGAAACTGAACCCAAAAAATGTAAAATGTAAAAATAATAAGTAGAGATAAGCAAAGTTATCAAAAATTCAATTTGGCTTCTCTGCCAAAATTTCACAAACAATTACTTTGTCACGAATCGCATTCCATTGTTTGTCACGGGCATAATGACGGGGAATGGTGAACGCGCCGCTTGCGTCATTGAACCTCCCAAATGCTGCATTCATCACTAATCATGGTATTTGATATTAAATAATGAGACCTTTCAGGGGTTAACTAGGGGTATAAAAATGCATTTTCACCTCATCCATTTGCTGCAGGGTTTCTTAATTCAAGATCTCAGCAAGCAAATGGATGTGGTGAGTATGTTTTTTCTTTTTTTACCACCATTGATTCATTAACACGAAGCGTGAGGAAATTCGTCTTTGTGGCAAATTGAATTTTTCCTGAAATTCACATCGAAGTTAATTTGTTTCACTTAAATTTGCTCAACACTAATAATAAGAAAAAATACTGGCTCTCTAGTAATCACAAGAGCTCATTGGAGTAATTGAAATAAATAATTGCAAAACATTTTATAAAACTATAAACAACAAATGACAAAACACTTTATTATTCAGGAAGCAATCCAGTAATGAAGATGACACTAACGCATTATGCAACAATAGTTCCCGGAGGCTGTTCTCTGCCAAAACAGCGTGCCAGATCTTTTGCTGTATATGAAAAACTAGCCTATCAATGATGGACTTTTAATAATCCTCCTAATGAACAAATGAATGGCTTGAAGCCAAGTCCATAACAAGATGAATGAGAAATATATAACAGCATAAAAGTATAACAGTGTAAAAGTATAAGAAATTTCTAAAAAATGTGCAAGACAAAGCATAAAAGCTCTAATAAAATTACTGAACAAATTACTAATCTTGGCTCCAATCCCAGAAGAGAAAAAGGACTGGAAGAGGTCAAATGGTGTCTGACCAAAGTAAGCAGAACTCTTGCTTAAGGTCCTACAGTAGTCTTTGTCTAATTATAGTTTATTTATGGGAAAAAACTAATTGTGCTTCTGCAGCCACTATTATGCCAATAAGTTCTTCTTTTAACACAATAGAAATTAAGCCAAGTTAGCTAAATACAGTATAGACTAAACAGCAAAAATAGCATAATTTGGCCTTGCAGTTACAGTACATGAAGAATATATCAAATAGATCATGTAGGAGTGTGGTTTCACAAAATGAAAAAGGTGACAACCTTAATATATCCTCTATACTAAACTGTAAATAAAAAAAGCACAACTTTGGCATTATCCACTGTAATACACCTTAAATATCTCTATGGTCCTCAGCTGGCACCTATAGAGCCTTGTTCTGTGTTCACACCCTCTCCAAGACATGCAGTTTGCCCAGATGCAACAGGGAGTAAAAGCGAACCTGTCACATCCCCGACATGTCAGTTTTAGCAACTACTTGCACCCCCCTTGTAATACTAATTCTGGAGAATCTATTGTTATGACTCTATGTTGTGCCTTTCCTGTATTATTCTTGCTAGATTATTAATGAATTGCTAAAAGTTGGCAATGAAAGTACATCTGGGTGATAGAAGATAGGATGTGTTCCTGCACAGTCTGACACTATCCAATGAGTGCTGCTGGTGTGCAGGAGCACACTCACCCCAACACCTATCTGGACCTTCATTGCAAACCACTAGCAATTCATTCAACATTTATCAAAGTAATTATAAAGGAATGACACAATATGGAGTCAAAAGAATAGAAGATCCAGAATTGTTATTGAATGTGGAATGTAAGTGTAACGGACAGTAGATGTGGACCCACTGTGCCAACCAGCCGGTTGCACCTTGGGCTAGTCCTAAGGTGATCGTCCTGGCAGTTTCCTGGTTTTCACACTTTAAACTCTAAATCAGAGACACCAGTGTGAAGCAACAAGGTATTAGGCAATACTCGAAATCAGACAATAGGTCTGCCGGATCTCTTACCGCATATCTGAAACTAGCCTAATACAGGTACACCAAAAGAGTATAAAACTGTCGCTGTCACTCTATTGTAAACATTGGTTTACTTATGCGGTACTACTGTGGAAATAAAATTCTGTCTTGTATTATATATTGCTACAATATATAGTCTACTATATTCATAAATCTCCTATTTACTGCAATAGACCCAGAAGTTATTGTACAGCCAAATTCTATAGTTTATCTGGAACTTGGTTGTTCCCGTGATGACATGTATCTACACAATACGAAGAGTGTTTGCGCCACTGGCACTTCTTGTCTCTTTGAAGTATGGCCACATTGTCAGATTTCTGAATGCGGTTTTAGAAATCAAAATCAAGAGTGAATCCTAGGCTACGACTAAGAACACACCTGTGTTCGAAACGCGTCAACCATGCTGGTCCATGTAAGTACATGCAGAAATAAAGGCAACTGAGTTATTACAAGTGCTGGAACCATCTTTTCTTCCTGTATCCTAAAAGCAGAGAAAGTATAAAGGATGGATAGAACTTCTCTTTTTTGAATTCACTTTTGGTTTTGGCTTCCAAAACGGCATTCGTAAACCTGACTGTGTGGTCACACCCTTGAAGTTCCTCAGAATATAATTATTAATGTTCCTACAATTAATATGTTAATGACTGGCATAATGTGCACTAAATGTAGAACATGGTTTCACGATAGAGATTCTCACCACTCTGGGGACTCTGCAGATTACAGCTTTCAATACAGTAGATTAGTCAAGCAGCCATTCTCCTCCTTACACTGCGATCATCCCAGGCATCTATTAGTGCTGACCGAGCATGCTGGGTCCCGTCTTAACAGTCCGTTAGATGATAGGAGTTATCATCAGCACGATGAACATTGTACTGGCTTACTAAGCATTTGAAGTGAATAATCTGTAGTTGCTAACTGTGGCACCCCATATAGACCATATGTTCTGTATTCATCAGGCGCATTTCGGAGTCTCTTAAGTGGCCATATTGTTTACACTAAATGTATATATAGTTTTCCATTTCAGAAGTAAAATCTAGATCGGATTGCTCTTTATAATGGAATGTAATAAAGTAAATAAAATAAAACAAAGTACTAAAAAAATGCTGCATAATATATTACAGCATATACACCAAAACTTGGCGTTGGGTAGCCGCCAATCTGACCGGAAACCCACATATACTACACCAAAGATAGCAAATCCGGACATGCATTAAAACAATACTTTTATTAATGTTTTTGAAGTAAAATACTCTTCTTAAATTACAAAACAATACATATAGGTATGGTTGGTGGTGTAGGTAACACGCTGGAAAATACCCTCGCAGGAGATAGTGCACAGGCTTATAATGGAATTGCAGAACAAATCTAAATATTTTAAAGTGTCAAACAGGGATTTTTACCCGTTGCAATCCAGATCACCTGCCCTGGATCGATTCCAGGAACTAGTGGAGAAGGATCTTTGTTCATTATATAAAAAATGTAACAGAACAACCTTCTGGACATGCAAACATGTCTAGAAAGGAAACTGAGGCTTTGCAGAATCTGCAAAATAGACAGGACCTGATCATTAAAAATGCAGATAAGGGGGGAGCGGTTGTTGTCCTGGATGCGAGCATATATAAACAACAGATAATGTGCATGTTGGAGGATACTAAGGTGTATGCTCGCCTCAGTGCCAACCCTCTCCCCTCTTTTCAAGGCAAACTTAGGTATATATTATCCTTGGGCCTAGATAAAAATATTTTTTCACAGAAGGAAGTAGACTTTATTTATGTAGATGAGCCGGTCCTGTCTATTTTTCATGCCTTACCCAAAATACATAAGGGTGTTTTTCCACCGCCACTACGTCCAATTGTAGCAGGGATTGGTTCATATTCTGAAAAACTATCAGAATGGCTTGATTCATTACTCCAACCATTGGTCCCAATGATCCCAGGATTTTTACAAGATTCAAGATCAGTATTGCAAGCTTTTTCTAAATTTGTGTGGAAATCGGAATATACGTGGCTAACAGCAGATGTATCATCGCTGTATACCAATATTCCACATGATTGTGCTGTAAGATCTCTCAGGTGGTTTTTGAACATCTATAGTACATATACGCCACTATTACAGGAGTTCATGGAAGTGGTTTTGGTATTTTTACTTAAGCACAATTTTTTTCTTTTTGATGGGGAGTATTACCTCCAGGTGTCGGGTGTGTCTCTCCCTCCATAGCCAACATATTCATGGCATGGTGGGAGGGACACTTTCTCCTCATCGACATGCCCATATGTGTGCACAATATCGGGTGGTATGGTCGTTACATAGATGACCTGCTGTTAGTCTGGTCTGGGGATGTGGCGACCATACCACCCTTTGTGACATACATAAATTCATGTATGCAGTCCATTCAATTTCAGGTCCATTTTGACAAATCAACCATAAATTTTTTGGACCTATGTTTGATGGCAGACACAGAAAAAGGGCGAGTGCTTACTAAAACATATAGAAAAGAAATAGCGGGGAATACTATCTTATTGGCAAATTCATGTCACCCCTCTCATGTACTTGATAATATCCCGAAAGGAGAATTAATCAGGGCAAAGAGAAATTGTTCGGACCAAAACTTGTTTTTAGAAGAAGCTGAAAACATAGAGAAAAGACTGGTACAACGAAAATACCGCGTGGAGAACATTGGAAGATCAAAGAGATTAGTATCTTCTATGGAAAGAAATGATCTTATATCATCGCTAAAGAAAATCAAAAAACAAAAAAAAAATACAGGGTCTCTAATGTTCTCTACGCGGTACAGCATGGAATATCATGAGATTTGCAGGATTGTCAAAAAATACTTGCCAGTCTTGCATATGGATAGTGAATGGTCTCCCATTGTGTCCCAGGGTGTGAGATGCGTAGCTCGCCGCGCCTGCACAGTGGGAAATGTCCTTAGCCCCAGTCTTTTTCAAAGTAATAAAAATACACAGTATACGTGGCTCAACAATCCGGGGAGTTATCGGTGCGGACACAGCATATGTATTTGTTGCATGTATATGACACAGTCAAGAACCTTCACATCTGTTGTAAATAACAAAGTTTACAAAGTCTGCTCGTATGTGAATTGCAACACAAAATATGCGATTTATCTTTTCACATGTGATATTTGTAAAGTACAATATGTGGGCTGCACCACAAATTCAATTAAGGTCCGCATTCGGAAGCATCTTTCTGACATACCGCACTATAGTAAACGCAACGTGTCGGCGGTTAGTCTGCACTGCGCGCTAGTTCATGCTGGTGATTCTTCATGTTTGCGTGTGCAGGCTATAGAACGAGTGGTGCTGCCCCCACGTGGTGGTGATCGGAGACGTAAGCTGCTTAATAGAGAAGCTTTTTGGATTTTCCAACTAGAGACGAGGCAACCAGCAGGTTTAAATGTCAGACAAGATTTAATCCTACAATATTAACTCATATATGCAATACTTTCTGATGTAATAACATTGAGATCTGCAATTATATATATATATATATATATATATATATATTATTTTTTAGTGCAACTATAATATAGGTTTTAGCACTTTGGGTGTGTATGAGTAACAGGTGTTGTAATTAAACTGGTGCATACAGATTTACGATGCAAGGAATTGTGGGTAAGGAAGTGGTGTTTTCCTCTTTCCCCATAAATATCTGTCCAGTGTTTTAAGATTTTGTCATGAGTAAGGGCCTTGATGTGATATGGTCCGAAACGCGTAGACGAATATGTATACCTCTATGTCAAGTTTTTATACTGGAGATATGAAATAAAGATTGAAGATATTTTATCCACAAGAAGGAGCTGGACTTCGTTTTTCACAGGCCTCTAATGGTATTAAGTTAAATAACAGAGTAGTTAGCAGATGAGGACCAATGATGTAATTCAGTTCACAAGTAAATACACTATCCACAAGTATTATACGTATTATAGCCAAACATTATATGTCACTGAATATACAAGGATGGTTACATGCTCAAAGTATTCCTAAGTATAAACAGGCCCCCAATAGCTAGAAGATATACCTGATAACTTATGGTAACTGCAGTGCCTCCCGCATCCAGCCGCATGTTTCGCAGCGATGGCTTTCTCAAGGGATCGTGTGCCCAGAATGTCCATTTATGCCACCTTATATAGGCCATATCATACACATTAAACAGTCTCACCTGTTTCAGTGCGTCATGAGACGCCAGCCAGAG
Source organism: Bufotes viridis (assembly GCA_033119425.1). Taxonomy (NCBI): domain Eukaryota; kingdom Metazoa; phylum Chordata; class Amphibia; order Anura; family Bufonidae; genus Bufotes; species Bufotes viridis. Next base: position 46,111,313 of record CM065596.1, on the reverse strand, counting down.
TCCGGAAGCCGCGCGCGCCCCAGCCTGGCACGCACACACCGCCACCCAGAAGTGACACACGTGCGTTCCAGGCAGGAGCGCACTACGCCCCGCCCCAATTCAAGGCCTGCCGAGGCAAGCAACTAAACAGGTAAGGCTTGGCTTTGAGTCAGGGCAGGGCGTATTTCGCTCCAGCCTGGAATGCACGGGTGGTCACTTCCGGGTGGAGATGTTTTATACCATTATAAACTTCTCATTCATCTTATTATTGACTTGGCTTCAAGACATTCATTTATTCATTAGGATCATTAAAAGTCCATCATGGTTAACCTCAGTATTTACATTAGGAAAACACCATAGTCCGAACTGTCAGCATCTGTCACATCCAAGGGAACTCCCTTTTAACTTTGTGACAGAAACCCTGATGATATCATCAACTAGGGTTTATCCACTCTAACATCAGGGGCGTAACAAGGACCACTCCCATAGCAATGAATTGAATCTGGCCCTACCCCACATGACCAATTTCAGTGGCAAGTTTATAACATGAGAAGCTTATAACTGTGTTAGTTTCCATAATGCACAGGGGTGATGCCCACAGTTATGTCACTATAGTGGGATAATGTGCACACTGAATCTAGGCACAGGCATAACGTGCACAGTGATGTCACAGTACAGTAATAAGACTCCCAGTGATATCACAATAGTATGAGACTTTACATGATGGTGTACGGAAATAAATCAGTGATGTCATAATGCAAAAAGTAATGCACTCTTCCATTGTCCATATATATCAGTAACTGTACATACTGTATGTCTGAGTGGAGATGTGCTCCCTTAGTTATTAGGCCCCAGAGCAGCTGCTATGCCTGCTGGTCTAGTGTTGAGCAAATTGAGCTTCGGATCCGAGATCCAAAGTCGAATCGCTCAAAATTTTGAATGCTGTATGGAGATCCGTCAAATGTACAGGCTCTGGAGAGGGAAAAATCTTTATCACCGAAATCTCGGGGGACTTCGGTGAATAACTTTGGGATTTAATTTTTTAACTTGACAACCATTTTAAAACTTGGATTCAAAGTCGGCTTCAGTACCAAGGTACCAGCCGCTACCAAAGATGACTTCGGATTCCTGTTTTAAAATGGTTTTCAAGTTTAAAAATCAATGGCCGAAGTTATTCGCCAAAGTCAAAAAGAGGGATCAAAAAGGGACAGAGGGACTTGGGTGAAAAACAGGGACTGTTCCTCCAAAAGAGGACACTTGGGAGGCATGCCCTGACCGTTTCCTAGCAATCAGGCAAAGTAGTGTTCATGTTAGTGTGCATTAAACCTTTTTATTTCCCTAGACCAGAGTTCCTCAACCTTTTAATACCATGTTTCACATTCAAACTTAAGTAATGGTTGGTAGTAACATTCAGCTCACTGACCACATTAAATGTATTACCATGATTAATGTAGAGAAGAACTAAATATTTGCATGGTATTTTAGAAAAATTTACCAAATTCACACTATACAATATGTTTTTTATGTTGTTAATGTGGATGTCATATTGTTGCCAGGGACATGCAAGCAAAAAGTGGCTTTTGAGACATTGGTTTGGAAACACTGCTCTAGACCACCAGGGAACTAAATATTAAGCCCTCCACTACCCTAGACCACCAATGGTGGCATTAACCCATCCACTGCAGGTTTGTCAAGCGTCCAAAAATTTCTGGATAGTCGGTAAAAAGTCTGAAACTTTTTTTCCTGTGTCTGATTTTTTGGAGGCCGGAGGTACTTGACTAGATTATTTTGGTAGTAATTATCATCATGTTACAGCTCACAGTAAATGTTGGTAATTATTTCTTATCAGTATATTGAGCTGAATACATGGATTACTTATAATCTGCATCATTCATTATGGTTTTCCAATTTGTCCATAAAAAATGTTGTCTGTCCATGATTTTTAGATAAGTTGTCCAGAAAAAAAGTAAAATTTCTGGTTGGCAATCTCGATCCAATGCTTTAGACCACCGTGGCTGGTGAGGTTAACTGCTCTACTATCTAAGATCACCGTATATATCCGAGTCTGAAATATTTTTCCTATTCCTATTCCTGTTTTCTAGGCCAAAAATCATGGCGCACAAATATGTAACTTCAACAAGCCATGCAAGTAATGTTCTATTTAAGTTTTTATGTCCAATAACCATGAAGAGGTATTAATAAAATAAATATAGGGGATCATTTATGAACCTGAAATACGCCAAAATTAGATGTATTTCAGGTGCAGATTGTGGCCCAATGGTTTGCTGCGGCACAATCTGCGACTTTCCCATTTCAGGCCACATCTAAAAAAGTGGGCGTGTCATGGGAGGGGACGGGCCGACAGGTCCATCTGATTTATCATTTTCTATGCCTGTTTTAGGTGTAGAAAATAGTCGCAAAGTAAGATAGCTAGGAAGCTGGCTTACATTTAGAAGCTGCACTGGATGCGTGGAAGTTATGTAGAGGTCGGCGCCTCTTCATAACTTCGGCGGATCCACCGCCAGCGGAGGGGTTTATTAAGACTGGCATCTAAAACACTGGTATTAAAAAATGACCCCCATAGTTTTTTTATCGCACATTTTTGCTTTTAGGCCTATAAATAGCAATAGTATGCAAATAGTTGTGTCCCAAATTAGCCTGGTCCTAAGGGGGGAAATATGTTTTACAATCAGATTGAAACCACTTTCGACGGTAGGTCTATAAGGCACAACACTGCACGGCAAACAAAGGATTAAATACACAAAAAATAAGCTTGAAATTTGGTTATGTACTAAAAGTCCTAACATTTTCTTAGGTCGCTTTTAACATGAATGATAAATAATGCCAATACAACTGCTAATTTAATCTATTCAATGGTTTTGGCTTTATTTTGGTGCAGGCTTTTACACTTTTACATTGGTTTAATATTCTATTTAGGGGGAATGAAACTGAATCACTCATCTGTTGCAAGGGGAATACCCATTCTACAGTGTGCCGCAAGAGGGGGGAGTCCCAATAGGTCTAATAGGACCAAGTGACCAAAATGGCAAAATATATTATATACTGTATATTACATTATCTGTCTAATAGTAATCCTAACAATGAACAGAACACATAGGGGGAAATTTATCATCTTAATAAAAAGTTGCAAATTATGTGTATGCAACTTTTCAAGTGCAACTTTTACGCCACCCTCTCTACTTTCCCTAAATGGGGCGTTATAAGGGTAAGAAGGTGGCGTGTTCAGTCGCCTGACAAATTTCACATTTTTTTAAATCTTTATTTTTTACGCAACAAATGAAGCCAGAAATCTAAGGTAGCTCTGAGCTGTTGTAGATTTCTGTTTAGGCACATGGACTGCAGGAGGACGCACTTAATTTATGATGAGGTGTGCACAGAGATGAGCAGCACAGAAAGTGTTGGTCTTGATAAATCTTCCCCATAATAAGGAGTGGGGGTCACAGAGACAGATAGAGAGTGGTACAGCACTCAGGGGCGGACAGGGAACCTAAAGTGGCCCTTAAATTAAATATAAAAGTGGCTCCCATGTTGTAAATGGGTCCATATTCACAGAAGGTGGGACAACAGAAGTAGGTGGGGTCAGCAATCCTGTAAATGCAAAGCAAAATTCCACGACAACAGAACCAACTGTGCAGCAAAAAATACTGCTTCAACCAAACCAAATATCATGGTGCCGTCCACACTTTAGTATTAAATTATATAATTGTGTTAGGTGCTGCGGCCTAGGAATAGGAGACGACGATGACCATCCTGGAGCCTGGATGGACTGACCATAACTATCAACTGGCTGATGTGTGCCCGGAGCCAGGACGGGGTAGGCCTGGAGGGGGCATACCCAATTGAAATAGACAAAACTTAGGGAGGGAGGGTGGGGCACGGCTGCCGTTTGTACCGAGGCTGAAGGACATGGTGGGGAGGGAATAAGTAGTGGCCTACGCCCCTCCCACAAATACAGGCTGAACTTCTCAGCCATACTACTTGTTTTAGGTGCTGCGGCCTAGGAATAGGAGACGACGATGACCATCCTGGAGCCTGGATGGACTGACCATAACTATCAACTGGCTGATGTGTGCCCGGAACCAGGACGGAGTAGGCCTGGAGGGGGAAAAAAGAGGAGCGGAACTTGTAGGAAAGATGTATTGTGATCGTAACAACCAAGGTGCCAGTTGGAGGACGCTACAGACCAACTCAACACATATGACTGCTGCCATGACGACATCTGCTCTGGGACCTACTGCTCGATCCAGACCGAAGGAGTGAGAAGTGACTTCCTGCCTTGAAGAAGGGCCCAAAATGACCACCGACGATAGTGTGTGTTTTTTTTTGTTTTGTTTTGTTTTTTACTGAGCTGTCGAGCTAAGCCGGTGGCAGAGCTGGGCCCCATACCTGAACTCGATGAAGGACTGACTTACCTGGAGAACGCCACCTACCGGAACTGAAGACACCGACCCAAACTGGCACGAACCACTAGAAACCTCTAAGAAAATGGCGAGAAGGCATGGCCCGGTCGTACCAAGCGGACAGCAGAAGGTACTGGCCGACAGGATGTGACCTGGTGCACCAGCTAGACCACCAGACAAGGCAACATTGAAAGACGGCCTGAGAGAATTAGGAAGACAACAGAGCAGAAAAGAGAGACAAAACCGTCCAACATGATACCGAAAGAACATGACCTGACTGATTCAAGCGACTATACATGAATGATTCAAGACCTGAGCAATTCAGGCGACTGTACATGAGTGAAAGATGACCTGAGCAATACAGGCAACAAAACATGAATGGATCATGGCCTGAACGACTCAGGCGGCTGTACATGTGTGATATATGACCTGAGCAATTCAGGCAACTATACATGAATGATTCATGGCCCGAGCGATTCGGGCAATTGTACATGGATGATACAAGACCCGAGCGATTCAGGCAACTATATATGGATGATTCAAGACCTGAGCGACTCAGGCAACAATACATGAATGATTCATGGCCCGAGCGACTCAAGCGACTGTGTATGAACAATACCTGACCTGAGCGATTCGGGCAACAATACGTGCACGAAGCATGACCTGATCGATTCAGGCAACTATACGGTGGATAAAACGTGACCTGAGCGATTCAGGCGACCACACATGACTGATAAAGGACCTGAGCGATTCAGTGACCAACATACTGAAAGAAGCATGGCCTGAGCGAATCAGGCAACTAAACATGAGATGAAACAAGACCTGAGCGATTCAAGCAACTAAACATGAGATGAAACAAGACCTGAGCGATTCAGGGACCAACATTATACTGAATAAAGTATGACCTAAGCGATTCAGGCAATTTATACAAGAATGAAATGTGACTTGAGCGACTCAGGCCATTTATGCATTAAATGATACCTGAACTAAGCGGTTCAGGGGCCAGCATTGACTGAATGAAACATGGCCTGAGCGATTCAGGCAATTGAACATGATTGCTATAAGACCTGGGCAGTTCAGGCAACCAAACGTGAATGATATATGAAATGAGCGACTCAGGCAACAACACCTGAGCGATTCAGGCAATTGCACATGAATGATTCATGACCCGAGTGACTCAGGCGACCATACATGAATGGTTCAAGACCTGAGCGCCTCAGGAAACTATACATGAACGATTCATGGCCCAAGCGATTCAGGCAACCGCACATGAATGGTATGTGACCCGAGCGAATGAAACATGACCTGAGCGATTCAGTTCACTATACATGAATAATTCAATACCTGAGCGACTCAGGCAACTAAACATGAATGACTCATGGCCTGAGCGACTCAAGCAACTGTACCTGGATGAAACGTGACCTGAGCGATTCAGGCACCATACCTGACTGAAAAAAACCTGAGCGATTCAGGAACCAATGTACTGAAAGAGCATGGCCTGAGCGATTCAGGCAACTAAACATGAGATGAAACAAGACCTGAGCGATTCATGGACCAACACCACACTGAATGACCTGAGTGACTCAGGCAACCTAAACAAGAATGAAAATGTGACCTGAGCGACTCAGGCCACCCATGCATTGAATGATACCTGACCTAAGCGGTTCTGGGGCCAGCATTAACTGAGAGAAGCATGGCCTGAGCGACTCAGGCAAACATACATTAATGATATAAGACCTGAGCAATTCAGGCAACCATACATGAATGATACAGACCTGAGTGATCCAGGTAATAATACATGAATCATTCATGACCCGAGCGATTCAGGCAACTATACATGAATGATTCAAGACCTGAGTGACTCAGGCGAAAAACAAGGCTGACGCATGGCCTGAGCGAATCAGGGACCAACATCATCCTGAATGAAACATAATCTGAGCAATTCAGGCCACTATACGTGAATGACTCATGACATGGGTGATTCAGGCAGCTATAGATGAATGAAACCTGAACTGAGCGTTTCAGGAACCAACATTATGCTAAGTGAAGCATGGTCTAAGTGATTCAGGCAATTATGCAGGAATGAAATGTAACCTGAGTGATTCAGGAGAATTATAAAGTAAAAGAAACATGACCTACACGATGCCGGGACCAACTCGTACTGAATGAAGCATAACCTGAGCGATTCCGGCGATTGCACATGAATGAAAACGTACCCTGGACGATCCGGAGACCAAGATTATACTGAATGAAGCATGACCTGAGAACTCAGGGAATATACATGAATGATACCTGACCTGAGCGATTCAGGCAACGACACAAGAATGATGCATGACCTGAGCGAATCAGGCAGTTATACATTGCAGGGTACATGACCCGAGCGACTTAGGGACCAACATTGCACTGAATAAAGCATGACCCGAGTGATACAGGGAATATACATGAATGATACCAGACCTGAGCGATTCAGGCAACAATACATGGATGATGCATGACCTGAGTGAATCAGGCAGTTATACATTGCATGATACATAACCCGAGTAAAGGAACTTGCCCTGAGTGAATCGGGAAACCCGGTTAGCACAGTATGGAGATGACTGGAGTGATGTATATAAGTGAGACATGACCTGCGTGAAACAGGAACAAGGTTACCTGGCTAGGAGGAGAAACCTGGGTGACTCGGGTGAATATACCTGAATGAAGACATGACCTGATCGATTTAAATAATTAAAAGTTGAATAAGGCGTGACCTGAGCAAATCAGGCGATCATGAATGAATGAAGCGTGACCTGCGCGGATTCAGGTGATTATGCATGAATGACAACATGCCTGAGCGATTCAGGTGATTATACACAAATGACAACGTGCCTGAGCGATTCAGGTGATTACACATGAAAGTCAACGTGCCTGAGCTATTCAGGTGGTAATACGTGAAAAAACTGTGTACCTGAGCGGTTCGGGCGATAATACGTGGATGACCCAACACCTAAACGAAACGGGTAGGTACACGGTTAGAGCGTGGGTCTGGACCCCTTGCCGCCCAGAAGGAAAAAACGACTATATGTAATCTCTAGGCAATGATGACACCTGAACGACTCGGGAGGCCCGTGGGGGAATGGCAGGCCTGAACCAGACTGAAACAGACCGGCACTGGCCCGCGGGCGGGTAGCGGGACCAAACCCCTGGACCACCCGAATAATCCAGGTGACGCCTAGCCGGACTGGAACCGGCGCCCGGCAGTCCAGGACGACATGGTGCCACCAGAAGGACTATTTATATATTATTTAATAACCTTTTTTTTATTTATTTTTTTACAACGCACCCCTAACTTCCATATGTATAACTCACCCTTTTCCTTTTTTTCTCATATTAAAACGTGCCCAAACTTCCCTATGCATAAGACACCCCCTTTTTTCTTTTTTTTTTTCTGGCCAGTTAGTAACTGACCGGCTGCACAAACTGCCCCCCACTTGCAGCACTGCCTTGGAGCAACATCCAGCCCCCCCGGCAGACCACCGGCAGGGGAGCCCTGTCTGCCGGCGGCTGGATGCCTTGATAAACCGCAAACTGCGCCCCGGAACTCAGGCGCGCAGCGCGCCGCCGCCTGAGCAGCCCGGGCGTGCCGGGAGGAGAGACGGGTGCCCCCTGTTGGCGGGAGCCTGAACCTTACCCGAGCATGCCAGTCAGGGACTGGAATGCCGGCGGGGAGGTCCGGAGGTAGCCCCGCGTCGTGGTGAGGAGGAAACACACTTACCACCCAGCGTTGTGTTGCCCGCGACAGGGAACCGGAAGTAGCAAGTAACGTCACGCAAGGAGCCGGCGGAGAGAGCGCAGCACGGCCACCGTTCGTACCGAGGCTGGAGGACATGGTGGGAAGGGAATAAGTAGTGGCCTACGCTCCTCCCACAAATACAGGCTGAACTTCTCAGCCTTACTACTTGTCCTGAGGGCTCCAACAATAATTAATGCTGAGAGCCTCAGATCTCTATGTACCCAGCTGGCAGCCATAAGTAGGCGTTGGATGGGCCCCTTGGGAATTAGCCCACTGGGAAATTTCTCTGCAGCGTCTATGGCCAATCCGCCCCTGTCTGTAATATATTTAGAGAGCTGCACAGTATAGGCATTGCAGGTTGATAGCAGTACAATGCACATGAGAACAGTTTGAAAGCAATAAACTGTGGGGGAGATTTATCAAGACAGGTGCTCTCTGCACTAGTCTTCATTTTTCCTGCACTGTCGGAGCACTTGTGACTTTTTTTTTTTAAAGTCCCATTTAAAAAGTCTCAAATTTACAACTTCATACTTTTTAAAGCCACTTTTCTGATGCAAGGGACATGATAAATCTTCACCAATGTGTAATAGTAGTAGAGAAGAGTGCAATAGGTTAGCACAGTTAGACAACTGTACAGTACAGGCAGTGTAGTCAGAAAGTTGTACACTATATGTAGTACTGGTACAGAGCAGTACAGGAAATGTAGCACAGGTAGAGAGCAGTACAGTACATGTAGTAGAGTTAGAGTAGTACGGGACATATAGCACAGGTAGAAAGCAGTACAGTACAGTAGTGTAGGCAGAGAGTGGTACACTACATGTAGTACTGGTACAGAGTGGTACAGGATATGTAGCATAGGTAGAAAGCAGTACAGTACAGGTAGAAGAGTTGTAAAGAAGTACAGGACATGTAGCACAGGTAAAAAACAGCACAGTACAGGTAGTGCAGGCAGAAAGTGATACACTAGATGTAGTACTGATAGAGACTGGTACATGACATGTAGCACAGGTAGAAAGCAGTACAGGTAGTGCAGGTAGAGAGTGGTATTGTGGTATTGTGTATATGTAGTATTGGTACAGAGCCGTAAGGGACATGTAGTTCAGGCAGAAAGCAGTACAGTACAGGTAGTGCAGGAGGAAAGCAGTAGAGTACATGTAGAAGAGACAGAGAGAGATTCGGGTATGTAGTACAGGAGGAAAGCAGTAGAGTACATGTAGTAGAAATAGAGAGAGATACAGCGTATGTAGTACAGGAAGAAAGCAGTACAGCACATGTAGTAGAGATACAGAGAAGTACAGGGCATGTAGTACAGGAGGAAATCAGTACAGTACATGTAGTACAGGAGGAAAGCAGTACAGTACATTTAGTAGAGATAGAGAGAAGTACAGGACATGTAGCACATGTAAAGAACAACACAGAACATGTAGTTCAGGTAGACAGCAATATAGTACAGGTAGTTCAGGTAGTAAGCAGTACAGAACATGTAATGGAGATATTACAGGGCAAGTTGTACTGGTAACGAAAAAACACAGGCCATGTAGTTCACGTAGAAAGCAGTACAGTACAGGTAGTACAGGAGGAAAGCAGTACAGTATGTGTGGTATAGGAGGAAAGCAGTACAGTATGTGTAGTAGAGATAAAGAGAAGTACAGGGCATGTAGTACAGGTAAAGAACAACATAGGGCATGCAGTTCAGGTAGACTACAGTACAATTAGACAGCAGTACAGTACATGTAGTAAAGATAACTCTACTTCAAACTCCCGTATTGTCTGTATAGACAGCAGGGTGCATATGTTTGTGGTGGCTGTAATGAATGGGAGATGACATAGAAACGGTATAAATCATACCTTCTCCAAAGCAATGGAGCACAGCCCAGTTTTCCTTTGCACCAGTTTCTGATCAATCTGACCCATTGTTTCTACAAGAAAAACTCTTTGTTGCTTATAGCAACCAATCACTATGCAGCTTTTTGAAGAGCAGAAGCAAAAATTAAAGCTGTGTTGTGATTGGTTGCTATGGGCAACAAAAACAGTTTTTCTTTCAGTTTCATAAACTCCTAATAATAAAAACCTGATTTAATTTTTCATTTTCCGATAATACATTCTAAATCTCGAATGTATATTTGACTTTTTTTTTTTCATCATCCAACTTAGTTTATATTTTCCTCCCCTTCTATATTGAAAACAAGCAGGTTTACAGAGGAAGTGGTGGGGGGCGGCATTCATGTTTTTTTCAGTATGCTTTAACATACAGTGTGTAGGAGTGAACCGCTTGTAATGACATCTTGCGGCACACTTGTAGGGCACACTGCAGTTCATGTACAGTTTTTACTTTTTATATGCCTTCTGGAAAGTGAAGCCATGCTCAAATGTAGAAGAAGTGAGGAGCTCACCTAAGGTTCTTTGTGATAACTAAGAATAGCATGCCTCTATCCGAAACGCGTAGGGCATGATGTACCATGCTGGATGTTATGCTTTTAATATGATCTAATAAAGGTGGAGATTTTAATGGACTTGTTGCTGCATTTCTTTGTTTGGCATGCCGTATCCAAAGCCAAAGCGACTTCCCGCGCACCGTCCTAGATGTGGAGTCAGATATATTCGAATATCAAAAGCGGTGAGTTGGACTGGGTTCCGTCTTCTACTTGCTTGTTGCTAAGAACACTGGTACTGTACCCAGATTTCAAGACCACCCTCCCGGCCAGTAACGGGTGATAGGATAATATCACTGCATCATGACTCATGACACCTGTGCCAGGCCAATGCCATTGCAGACTATAGAAGGCCCAGGCACTCAACATGGCAAAAGAGATAGGCGAGTATTCATTTTATCATTTTCAGGGCATGATTTATGTGAGGAAGCACAAAAGAGTTTTATTACTCTTAAGGGGTGCACTATTACTGTGCATTCATATATACAAAGCTCTGTTTACAAAGGGGTCTTGGACCCCTGTTCTTAAGGGCTCATTCACACGACTGTATGAATGGGTCTGGATCCGTTCCACAATTTTGCGGACCCATTAATTTCAATGGGGCAGCAAAAGATGTGATCAGCACATGTAGTTCCAATCTGTGACCCTGCAAAAGACATAGTGCACATCCTATTCTTGTCCACAATTGCGGAAAAGGCAATTTTCTGTCATAGTGGTGGCCATGTGCGGTCCGCAAATTGCGTAACGCACACGGGTCAGTATCTGTGTTTTGTGGATCTGCAACTTGCGGATCACAAAATACTACAGTCGTATTGAATGTAGCCTAAGACTGGTGGGGTCAAGCCCCCATCAATCATGCTGTACAATTACCAACTAGTGGGCCAGCAGTCAAGTGGGCCCACAGTCAAGTGGGCCAGCTCTTCCATAATCCCTGATTTCCAGAGATAGTCCCAGCAAATTCAAGCTATCCCAGGCTAGCATAATTCCCACTCATAAATGTTTTGTTTCTGTGGCGGGTTTTAGATACCTCAAATTTGCCAACTTAGATGTTGGTAAGTGTGCTCTCCGTTTTTCCATAATTCCCATTTTTAGTGAACTGGGGCTATGCAAACCATATAGAAGAACAAGCTACACTGCTTCCATAATTCCCGTAGTTACAGAAGCAGCAAAAATTGTCCTGCTTTGCTGTTTGTGTAGCTCCTGTTCACTACAATGGAAGTTACGGAAATAGAGTGCCAGCCCGCTGATTTCGTAAGCCCGGCCACTTAGAATCAACATTTATTACCATCTCTGTGGAAACAGTGAGATGGGACAAACCCTTTAAAGTAATGATGGGTAAAAACAAGTATGATAACCTAAAATAGCTAAAACACAAAAAAAGGTGGCTCAAAACATTCTGAGATTACCAAAAGGTAAAATTTAGGGCAAGCACCCTGACTCGTACACCTTGAATTGTACCCCCAGGGCTAAAGAAAACATTTTTTTTTAAATACAAAAGGTTGTCTCTCAAGTCTCAAGACATGAACTGATATTCATGGAAAGGTATTAAAAATAGAACAGAATTTAATATCTCCTATATACAATTACAAAACATAAAAGTTAAAACAAAACCAGACACCGATGTTGTTAACTGTACAGAAATCCACAAGGTATTAGTATGGTATAGAATAAGAACGTTGGATGTTAGACTTTCATAATATTGTCTACAAAACAAAAAATGTCTTGATAGATGTATTAACTGGCCTGTATAATAATAAAGATGATCTTATGTTAGAGTAATATTAATAGAAAAATCGCTTGACAAGTTCCATGGTAGAGTCTTGTGTGGCAGAGGCTCTTAAATTGGTTTACTTACAATCAGCACTTAGTATCTGCAATAACATGAATAAACTGTGTAATTTCATGATAATAGATTAATCTGGATCATTTGCATTTCAGTTTTCTCCTTAGGCCTCAGATAGGCTAGGTGCACCCCTGGTTGCTTAACGCATGAACATCCAGAAGGACAGTTTGTAACTTACCAAAATTACCTGCGAGGCGTATTAAAGGTTTCGACTGATGAGAAGCCGTCTTCTTGCTGTTCCATCTAATGCAGTAGGCTTGCTGAAACACTTAGGAGGAGATAAATAATCTCCCTGTGCAAGAAAAAGTGACTTTAAAAAGTTTTACCCCAGTTTTACCCCACCATCCCCATTTTTCATAAAGGGTTGTGGAAAGGGGCGGGAAGGGGAAATGGCCAACTTTTTATCTTCACTTAGTCCAGTTTTTTGTTTAGGAGTTAGACTGCCACAGGGTGTGCCCCATGTTCTTCGTTATGAGCGAATTTTTCGGAAATTCAATTGGCCGGTTCGCCGAATTTTTGGGAAAAAATTTGGTTCGATACGAATTTATTCGCGGCAAGGTTTGTTAAAAAACGTCTATTTCCTTGCTGCAGAGAGCCTTTGTAATGGTGTAGAACAGGGATCAGCAACCTTCGGCACTCCAGCTGCTGTGAAACTACAACTACAATGACAGTGTGGAGGTGGAAGCAGCAGCATCAGGAGGCCACAGAGCGGCACAATTACAGAGTGTGGAGGTGGTGGCAGCATCAGGAGGAGGCCACAGAGTGGCACAATGACAGTGTGGAGGTGGCGGCAGCATCAGAAGACCACAGAGCGGCACAATAACAGAGTGTGGAGGTGGCGGTAGCATCAGGATGCCACAGAGTGGCACAATGACAGTGTGGAGGTGGAAGTAGCAGCAGCGGGAGGCCACAGAGTGGCACAATTACAGAGTGTGGAGGTGGCGGCATCATCAGGAGGCCACAGAGTGGCACAATGACAGTGTGGAGGTGGCAGCATCAGGAGTCCACAGAGTGGAACAATGACAGAGCATGGAGGTGGCAGCAGCATCAGGAGGCCACAGAGTGGCACAATGACAGTGTGGAGGTGGTGGCAGCATGACAGTGTGGAGGTGGTGGTAGCATCAAGGGACCACAGAGTGGTAAGGTGACAGTGTGGAGGTGGAAGCAGCATACGGAGACAACAGAGTTACCCGGTGACAGAGTGTGGCGGTGGCAGCAGCATCAGGAGGCCACAGAGTGGCAAGGTAACATAGTGTGGAGGTGTCAGCAGCATCAAGAGGCCACAGAGTGGCAAGTTGACCTAGTGTAGAGGTGGCAGCAGCATCAAGAGGCCACAGAGTGCCAAGATGACATAGTGTGGAGGTGGCAGCAGCATGAGGAGACCACAGAGTGACACATGACATAGTGTGGAGGTGGCAGCAGCATGAGGAGACCACAGAGTGACCCGGTGACTGAGTGTGGAGGTGAAGGCAGCATCAGAAGACCACAGAGTAGTAAGGTGACATAGTGTGGAGGTGGCAGGAGCATGAGGAGACCACAGAGTGGCAAGGTGACATAGTGTGGAACTGGCAGCAGCATGAGGAGACCACAGACTGACCCGGTGACAGAGTGTGGAGGTGGCAGCAGCATCAGGAGGCCACAGAGTGGCAAGGTGACACAGTGTGGAGGGGGCAGCAGCATCAGGAGGCCAGAGTGGCAAGGTGACAGTGTGGAGATGGCAGCAGCATCAGGAGACCACAGAGTGACCTGGTGACAGACTGGGGAGGTGGGTGGCAATAACAGTACAGTTCGCTCAGGCAAACGAGGTGCAGAACAGCATGACACTGCTGTGCCCTGCACATGTGGTATGCTGGAGGGGCACTGTAAATTGTCCCTGCAGTGGAGTCTGAGGAGTGAGGACACGGTGGAGGATGAAGAGATGGGTCTAAGAAGGAGAGCTTGGCATCAGATGTGTGGCATCAGGCGGGTGGCAGCATCAAAATAGTAGCTGAGGCAAGTAGCCAGAAGAAACCGGTCTCGTTTGTCAAAGTGTTGGTTTGGCACCATGGATGACCTAATCTGATACATCAGGCAATGGTGGGTGGAAATCCTGGCTGATCCACGCCTGATTCACCTTGACAAAGGTCAGTCGCTCCACATTTTGGGTTGACAGGCGAGTTCTTCTTGAGGTAACTATGGCCCCCCGCCGCACTAAACACACACTCTTATGCCACACTACTAGATGGGCAGGACAGCATTTCCAGGGAAAACTCTGCCAGTTGTGGCCACAAATCCAGTTTGGCTGCCCAGTAATCCAGCAGATCTTCAATGTGGGGTGGCAGGGTGCTGTCAAAGTATGCCACCACCTGCTGGTTCAGGTCCTGCTCCAGGTTTTTTCACTAGGCAGGTGAAGAAAGCTTCTCATCAGCTACTCTAGACTCAAATTGCTGCTGATGGAGCTGAAACTGCTCCTACCCCGCCCCCCAGCCTGCCACAGCAGCCATGTGTCAGAGTGTGGAGGTGGCAGCAGCATCAGGAGGCCACAGAGTGGCAAGGTGACACAGTGTGGAGGTGGCAGCAGCATCAGGAGGCCAGAGTGGCAAGGTGACACAGTGTGGAGATGGCAGCAGCATCAGGAGACCACAGAGTGACCTGGTGACAGACTGGGGAGGTGGGTGGCAATAACAGTACCCGCTGATGGTGGTGGGTCTAAGAAGGAGCGCTTGGCATCAGATGTGTGGCATCAGGCGGGTGGCAGCATCAAAATAGCTGAGGCAAGTAGCCAGAAGAAACCGGTCTCGTTTGTCAAAGTGTTGGTTTGGCACCATGGATGACCTAATCTGATGCATCAGGCATTGGTGGGTGGAAATCCTGGCTGATCCACGCCTGATTTACCTTGACAAAGGTCAGTCGCTCCACATTTTGGGTGGACAGGCGAGCTCTTCTTGAGGTTACTATGGCCCCCGCCGCACTAAACACACACTCTTATGCACACTACTAGATGGATAGGACAGCATTTGCAGGGCAAACTCTGCCAGTTGTGGCCACAAATCCAGTTTGGCTGCCCAGTAATCCAGCGGATCTTCAATGTGGGGTGGCAGGGTGCTGTCAAGTATGCCACCACCTGCTGGTTCAGGTCCTGCTCCAGGTTTTTCACTAGGCAGGTGAAGAAAGCTGCTCATCAGCTACTCTAGACTCAAGTTGCTGCTGATTGAGCTGAAACTGCTCCTACCCGCCCCCAGCCTGCCACAGCAGCCATGTGTCAGAGTGTGGAGGTGGCAGCAGCATCAGGAGGCCACAGAGTGGCAAGGTGACACAGTGTGGAGGTGGCAGCAGCATCAGGAGGCCAGAGTGGCAAGGTGACACAGTGTGGAGATGGCAGCAGCATCAGGAGACCACAGAGTGACCTGGTGACAGACTGGGGAGGTGGGTGGCAATAACAGTACCCGCTGATGGTGGTGGGTCTAAGAAGGAGCGCTTGGCATCAGATGTGTGGCATCAGGCGGGTGGCAGCATCAAAATAGCTGAGGCAAGTAGCCAGAAGAAACCGGTCTCGTTTGTCAAAGTGTTGGTTTGGCACCATGGATGACCTAATCTGATGCATCAGGCATTGGTGGGTGGAAATCCTGGCTGATCCACGCCTGATTTACCTTGACAAAGGTCAGTCGCTCCACATTTTGGGTGGACAGACGAGCTCTTCTTGAGGTTACTATGGCCCCCGCCGCACTAAACACACACTCTTATGCCACAGATGGATAGGACAGCATTTGCAGGGCAAACTCTGCCAGTTGTGGCCACAAATCCAGTTTGGCTGCCCAGTAATCCAGCGGATCTTCAATGTGGGGTGGCAGGGTGCTGTCAAAGTATGCCACCACCTGCTGGTTCAGGTCCTGCTCCAGGTTTTTTCACTAGGCAGGTGAAGAAAGCTGCTCATTAGCTACTCTAGACTCAAGTTGCTGCTGATTGAGCTGAAACTGCTCTTACCCCCCCCCAGCCTGCCACAGCAGCCAGTAGAGGAACATGAGCGCAGAGGGCCCTCCCCGGTCAGACCTGCGACTGACTACATAGGATGTCTCTATAGTAGTTCGGTTTGTCCTCACTCTCAGCGGGTGTTAAAAAGGCCTCCATTTTGGACCGGTAGCGAGGGTCCAACAAGGTGGACAATTCGGCTGTCACTACGCAAACAAGTGAGCATGCATTGGGCAATTTGTGTAAGTCACTTGGAGGGACTCCCTGCCTCCATCTCCACTGCATACTGCCACAGAGTGTCTGGGTCCTCTGCCTCATCTTCCTCATCGCCCTGTAGCTCCTCTGGCTGGTCCTGCTCCTCCTCTCCTGTCACCTGTGTGTAAAAACCACCCATTTCGCTGCACATTTCTTGTGCTCCAATGTCCCCCTCCTCCTCCTCCTCCAGTTCAGCCCCCACAGGGCTCATGTGGCCTTGAGATGTAGGCCTCATGTCTCCAGTCCCCTGACCAGCCAGATTTACCAGCATCTGTTCCAGGACATGAAGCAGTAGAATGACATTGTTCATCCCGTAGTCCTGGCGACTGACAAATAACGAGGCCTCCTCAAAGGGCCTGAGCAAATTGCAGGTGTCACGCATGAGCTGCCACTGGCTGACATAGAAATTACACTCCTGTCTGCTTGGATCATCAAGTAATCGTTTATGGCCTTTCTCTGTTCGTATAGTCGGTCTAACATTTGGAGGGTGGAATTCCAACGGGTGGAAATGTCGAATATCAGCCTATGTTGGGGAATGCCGTTCTGCCGCTGCGGCTCAAGGAGGGTGTGCTTTGCGGTGTGGCTGAAGTGCAGGAAAAGTTTCCTGGACATTTTTAGGATGTCTTTCAGATGGGTGGAAGACTTCAGGATCCGCTTGACAACCAGATTGAACACATGTGCCATGCAGGGAGCATAACTCAGCCCTTCTTGACGCAGCGCCGACACCGTGTTCTTCCCGTTGTCGATCACCATGGTTCAAATTTTCAGTTGTCGCGGAGAAAGCCAGGATTCAATTTCTTGATGAGGGACAAGGAGCAGGTCCTCCCCTGTGTGACTCCGTTCGCTCAGGCAAACGAGGTGCATAACAGCGTGACACTGCCGTGCCCTGCACATGTGGTATGCTGGAGGGGCACTGTAAATTGTCCCTGCAGTGGAGTCTGAGGAGTGAGGACACGGTGGAGGATATAGAGGCAGAGGCGGACTTTGTCGCAGGACCACCGGAATGACAACGTGGAGAGGGAAGCAGCGTCACCTGGCCAAGTGGCTGGTTTGGCTGTGCAGGAACCACATTCCCCAGTGGGCTGTAAAGGACATGTATTGTCCCTGACTGTAGTTAAAGCTTCACACGCCGGTGCTGCCGTGCACTTTGGCAGACACCGACAGGCTCAAGGACTGGCCCACCTTCTGTTTTACATGTGTATGCAGGGCTGGTACTGACTTTTTAGCAAAGAAATGAGGGCTTGGAAAACTCACCTCGGCTCGGCACAAAATCAGTTCTCTGAAAGGTGCAGAGGCCACCAATTGGAAAGGGAGGGACTGCAGCAACAGCAACTTAGACAGGAGCACATTCAGCTTCTGCGCCGTTGGATGAGTGCACGCATACTGTTGTCTCTTGGCAATCGCTTCGGTGATCGATTGCTGATGGAATGACGGAGGAGGAGCAGGAGCATCAGGACCAGCAAATGATGGAAAGGACGGACAGCTCCCTTCGGCTGAGGTGGTGGAGCCTTGACTGCCTGAAACCTGGTGTGCGTCACTGGGTGATGCAACATTTGCTGCATCAGGCTGGACCATCACATCGGAGCCACGGTTCTCCCAGGACACTTTATGGTGATGCTGAATATGTTGACGTAGGGCCGTGGTGCCAACATTGGCACCCTGGCCACGCTTCCCCTTCTGCCCACAAATTCTACATATGGCCATATTCACCTCCTCCGGCGGCTTAACAGAAAACTTCCACACCGCCGAGTAGGTAATTTTACCCCCAACACTACGCACTGACTGCTACTGCCCCTGCCTCCGTGAACCCGTGCACCGCTAATTCCAGGGAAGATAGGCTCCTTCCACTGCTGCCACCCTGCTGACTCCCGGCCATGCTAGCGACTTGCTGGCTCACGGGCAAGCTGCCACCCTCTTCTCCTAATGATGATGAAACCCCTTCATCACCCGGCTCCCAAGTGCGATCAGCTACATCATCTCAGGACCCTGACCGCTCGCAACACCAGCTCCCACGCCACTCTGCTCATCACTACTTGTCCACCTAGTGGAGGAAGCGGCAGATGTCTCCTCCACATCCTGGCTTGCCAGTAGCTGCTGACTGTCTTCTAGTAGCACATCCTCACTGTATAGTGGAGCTGAGGCCCACAGCATACAATACTTCTCTGGCTGAGGGGACAGAAAAGGGCAGAGGCAGGTTGAGGACAGGTGAGGGCACAGGACCTGCTCCGAACTGACCCCTGCTGCCACGGCCCCTTACTCTGCTGTGAACTCTGCCTTCGCCAGAAACATTTAGGCCTCTGCCCCTCCCCTGTGCAGAGCCTGGCACTTCTCTGTCTGACAAACTGTTAGATCAAATAAATAAATAAAAAGCAGATTAAAACACCCCAAAAAAGTCTGTAATTTCTCACTTCCCCACACAATGGCTAATAAGTCCTTTTTTCCCCCACTAATACACACAAAGAAGGGCTTTAGAACATATAACTGCACTGCTAAACGGCAAATATATTTTTTCTTTTTCCACTAATACACGACAAAAATGGCTTTAGAACATATAACTGCACCACTGACTGGAAAATATATTTTTTCTTTTTCCCCTAATACACGCTACAAAAGGCATTAGAACATATAATTGCACCTCTGACCGTCAAATATATTTTTTCTTCTTCCACTAATACATAACAAAAAGGGCTTTAGAACATATAACTGCACCGCTGATCGCAAATATATTTTTTTCTTTTTCCACTAATGCACAACGAAAAGGGCTTTAAACCATATAACTGCACTGCTGACCGGCAAATATATTTTTTTCTTTTTCCACTAATACATGCCACAAAGGCTTTAGAACATTTAACTGCACCGCTGAACGACAAATATATTTTACTTTTGCCATTATTACACAACAAAAAGGGCTATCATTTTAGCAGTTCACCACACAACAGCTAATAAGCCCTTTTTTCCCCACTAATACAAGCCAAGAAATACTTTAGAACATATAACTGCAACGCACAAGGGCACATAAGACATAGAAATATTTCCTTGTAATAAACCATGTTAATGCCTGTATAAAACAGCACTTGCACCCTAATAAGAACAGTTTGTTGGAATTACAGAGCTGTATAGTAACACTGCATAGGAAATGCTGTAAAAAAATAATAATAATAATTTGGGAATTTTTTTTCCTGCTTCCCACCACATTATATGCAACCGTAAATGGTGCCACTAGAAAGAACATCTTGTCTTGGAAAAAACAAGCCCTCATACGGCTACGTGAATGAAAAAAATTGAAAAAATTATGGCTTTGGCATGGCTGGGAGTAAAAAATGAAAATGGAAAAAATGGAAAATCACCCGTTCTTAAAAAGGGTTAACTAATAGAAAATAACACACAGTTAAACTAATCACATGAGCCATCAAATTTTTAAAAAACAGATGTGTCAAATCAAAAATGTATCAAGTGATTCTAACCACAGATAAAGTATAAATAGAGTATGATGCACATTCACAAAATACTCAGACAGTAACCAGACATCAAGGGTTTCAATAAAAATTCCCCAGCACATATAAAGCAAAGTTGATATGGACCAAATCAGCCTCCACTGCTTATCATGTCTGTATCAACAAATATGCCAAGAAGCTGCAATGATCTGCCTCTTTAGACATGAAGTGGTATCCACAATCTTTTTAAATATTTTGAGCTACATGATGTTTTCTTCTCCATTCATACACTTAATACTCAAGGTAAGTTACCAAAGCACTGTATATGCTAAGTTACTAAACTATTTATGTAGCTATGTGAAATATTGTAATTTTTTCTTTATAAATCAGCTTTTCAGCTGTAACAAAACTATTCAAAGTACTGGTAACGTGTCCACAAAAACGCACATCTACTGCCAGACTTGATGCTAACCTCCCAGTTTAGCAAGAACTAGGGTTTGGAGCTTTAACCTTAAACAACCCTTCACTCGGTAGGACTTGCTTACAGTAGCCACTCTATGGGAATCCCGCTCAGAAAAATAAATTAGGTCACCTGAGGTGTCCCTGCTGGTTATATGGAGTCCTAGATTGTTTTCACATGTTAGCTGCTAGCAGGTGGAGTGAACAGGCAGAGTGGCTGTATGAAACGGAGTGAGAACCAGAGAGCAAAAAATGTCAAAGCCAAATCAGTAACCTATATCCACAACAGAGACAAGTTGAGTCAAACCAAGAGAGACAAACAGCAAATTAACAAAAGGCAGTAGAATAGTCAGGAGACAGTCCAAGGTCATAAACAGTAGCAAATAGTAGAGAGTAGGCAAAAAAAGTAAAGAAGTTCTGTCAGCACAAAATGCACAGAGAGACAAACCCGGGTCATGAATAATAGCTGCCATTAAACAAAAGGACAGCAGGATTTAAAGGGAATCTGTCAGCATCATATTACACTTTTTCTTTTTTCATGCATCCTAATAAAATCAAATACCTGAAATCCATATGTGTCCTTCGTTTTCATTTTCGTCCAGTAGTTTCTTTTAAAAAGCGCTTATTCTGATATGCTAATTAAGGGTTAGGGAGCCCAGAGGGGCGTTCCTCCTGTAGCAAGTAGCCCAGGAACGCCCCCCTGATGTCATGTGCCCGCCGAAAATTTCAAATCCATAACACCTCCATTGCCCTAAATCGCCTCCCACGGCGAGTCTAAAAGCTCCGCCCGCCCCCCCGCGCCAGGTCCTTTCTCCTCTTCTCCTCCTAAGGATGCGTCTCCCCGACCGGCCGAAATCTCGCGCAGGGACGACGTCACTGGGCTCGGCGCATGCCCAGTGACGCCGATGAGGCTCTTGCCCTCAGTTTACTCGTGATCGCGCAGGCGAGAGGCGGTACTGCGCCTGCGCGAGATTTCGGCCGGCCGGGGAGACGCATCCTTAGGAGGAGAAGAGGAGAAAGGACCTGGCGCGGGCGGAGCTTTTAGACTCGCCGTAGGAGGCGATTTAGGGCAATGGAGGTGTTATGGATTTGAAATTTTCGGCGGGCACATGACATCAGGGGGGCGTTCCTGGGCTACTTGCTACAGGAGGAACGCCCCTCTGGGCTCCCTAACCCTTAATTAGCATATCAGAATAAGCGCTTTTTAAAAGAAACTACTGGACGAAATTGAAAACGAAGGACACATATGGATTTCAGGTATTTGATTTTATTAGGATGCATGAAAAAAGAAAAAGTGTAATATGATGCTGACAGATTCCCTTTAAGAAGGGCATTGAACAGTTTCTCAAGACAAACCCTCTCCTGCCTAATCTTCTCCATCTAACAAACTAGAACAGGTAAGCTCAACACAGCTCTTCGTCTGTTCCCTCTTCTGCCTATTTGCCTGGCTTCTGGCGCAGAAACAGGTGAAGGTGTTACATCATCTCAGTAAACCTGGCCATATAAATTCAGTAGTTGTATGCTGAATGATCTGCCGGCCGACAGCTATCTTTCCTGACTCCCCCATACACATAAATGTTTACTTCGGCTTTGCATGTATGTGTTGCCAATGGGAATGGAGTAGAAAGTTGTTGCTAGTTACTTCTGGAAGTGGATTATCTTCTGGGAGGTCAAAAACATCGGGTGAAAAAAATTCGTCAGCATAATCCTCTACTGTATGAATGGAGAAACTCTGTAAGCCTCCTACTTAAAAAAGAAAGACAGAAACAGTAGAGCCTTAAATATTACGAGGGGTCTTCAAATGGTGTCTTCACTTTTTCCTTTGGAAACGGTGAGGGTCGAAGGAGTACTAATTGGTACATGTTTGAAAGTGTCATGTAACTAGCTGACCTTAGTATATGAGTTGTCACACTGTGGAGAAGATGAAGAAGAACAGCATTCTATTATGCATTTTTTGTGTACATAAAGTGTGCCGGGAGCATAAATTCATCTCCACATGTGCGCTCAGTATGGGAAAAAAGTGCAATGTTTTGTGAAATTCTTCAGAGAAAATTTAAACCCGCAATCCGCTCTAAAATAAGAGGAAATCTGTCATTGTGCTATTGCATGACAACCACACTGCAGCCCACACATTCAGAGAATTGAAGTGGGAGGTTATGGAACACCCACCTTAGTGTCTGGATTTAGCCCCCTCTGATTTACACTGTTTTGGACTGCTAAAATAGGCTTTAAGGAAAAGAAGATTTTCATATGAATATGATGTGAAAACAGCGGTGTCTATGCGCTCAACCAAAAATATTTTTTGCTGATGGCAGTAAAAAGCTGGTATGACTCTGGGAAAAGTGCATCACAAAGAAAGGTGACTATGTAGAAAAATAATGCAATTTATTTATGTAGCTCTCAACAAATAGAGTTAAAAAAAGTGCAGAAACTTTTGTAGACTCTTAGAGCTCATGTTATAAATATGTAATGATGTATAAGTTTCATAAAGTATATAGTTATCTAAGTTTATTTTTTTAGATAGAAGCTCTGTCCTTATTGGCTTCATGGATTCCATTCATAACAGAGCTATGCAGGAACTGTCTTTGGCTTTTAATAGGGCCCCTCAGGGTTCCAGTATTTTAGATAGCAAGAGTAGTGCTTTGCATACCGAAACCCCTGATAGAAATCTAAAGATGCATATGTGGAAAGAGACAAATCAACATAATTGTAACTCTACATTCATATTCTCTGTTCATTCAATGCTAAATGTGCCCATGTGCAGAAACTGTTTAACACAAACCTTTTTTCATTATGCTTTACTTAAAGAAGTAGCATTAGTACAAATATTGCTAATTCATATCCTCAATTGAAATATTGGAGACATCTGGATTTGGACACAAAGTAACATGCAGAAGCCAAGTGTATTTCCTACAAAAAGAGAGCCACCTACAGTACATAATATAAAATCATGTATTGATCATTGTATACAGAATTGTTTAAAATATTTTTAATACATGTGAGATATTTATATGTTTAACTGCATTTAAGGCTTGAAACAAGGAGGTTGACCACTTTCTAAAATAAAAAGACATTTTTTTGTTACCTTATATCACAAAAAGTGTAATGGCAAGTGATCAAAAAGTTATATGCACCCCAAAATAGTGCCAATCAAACCATCATCTCATCCAGCAAAACTTATACCCTACCTAAGATAATCGCCCAAAAAAATCAAAAAAATTATGGCTCTCAGACTATGGAGATACTAAAACATGAATTTTTTTTTGTTTCAAAAATGATATCATTATGTAAAAATTACATAAATAAAAAAAGTATACATATCAGGTATTGCCACATCTGTAACAACCTGCTGTATAAAAATATTACATGACCTAACCCCTCAGGTGAACACCGTAAAAAAATAAAATAAAAACAGTTTCAAAAAAGCAATTGCTAATTCATATCCTCAATTGAAATATTGGAGACATCTGGAGTTGGACACAAAGTAACATGCAGAAGCCAAGTGTATTTTCTACAAAAAGAGAGCCACCTACAGTACATAATATAAAATCATGTATTGATCATTGTATACAGAATAGTTTAAAATATTTTTAATACATGTGAGATATTTATATGTTTAACTGCATTTAAGGCTTGAAACAAGGAGGTTGACCACTTTCTAAAAAAAAATCTCATTATCATGCTAACCTTATAGGCACTAGCCTACAAAAACCCAAGCCCCCTTAAGTCTTTCTTGAGCACCCCAGATTAATGTCCCTGCTGCGTACGGATCCCGTCTAGACTGGGATGCAGCACCCTTCTATTGTTTAGAAACTGGATCCATGGACAGTAAGTATAATGAATTGAGATGCCAAGGTAAGACAGGAGGAGGTTTTGGGTTACCTAGGCTGGTGCCCACAAGATTTATGCATTATAGAGATTTTTTTTTTTTAGAAAATAGCCAATCACTTTGGGGTTGTCCCATGAAAAATGTTTTAGTCACTGAGTTAATCAATAAAATGTATCTGTATAGTGACAGCTGCAGTTTGTTTTTCCCTTATTTCTTTGTCCTTCTCACTAAGAAGGCCGCAGATGCTCAGTTCTATCCTTTAACTGCCTCCTGAGCTGTGATAGGGAGAGCATGGACACGCCCCCTTAGCTGCAGCAGAAAGGACTCCCCTTGAGCTTTGAGCTTGATATAAATCTAGCAGAACAATTGGATCTCTGGATCCATGTGAGGTACTAGTTCTAGCTTTGTTAGAATGAGGTTGTCATGTACTATATGATGTCTAATTTTCATATTTTACATTAGTCATGGGATAACCCCTTTAAAGTGTGCCTGCTTATCATGCCCAGTGTAATCACTTGGTGAGGTCATGACACTCGCCGCAGGTCCTTTGGCGGAAGCAGACTGCCTCTCTGCAAGCAAATGGATGAGGTGAATATGCTTTATTAATTTTTAGCCATTTTGATCCATTACAACGAAGCAAAATGGAAATTCGGCATCGCGGCAAATCAAATTTTTCCTGAAGTTCAGATAGAAGTCCACTTTGGATATTTTGATTTGCTGAACATTAAGGCCTCTTTCAGACGGGCGTTGCGGGTGCACTCCGTCAAACAGTGCGGGTGCGTTGCGGGAATTGCCGCGATTTTTCCCTGCGAGTGCAAAGCGCTGTCATGCGTTTTGCACGCGCGGGAGAAAAATCGGCACTTTTGGTACCCAGACCCGAACCTGCACTTCTTCACAGAAGTGCATGTTTGGGTCAGAAATTGTCCCGCTGGTATTATTTCACATTATAACATAGTTATAATGTGAAATAATACCCTTGGCCATCTTCCTAATGTTGAACCCGGTGCTGAATGGGTTAAAAATAATAAACTAATAATAACTTACCTGGTCCATTTGATCGCGAAGCCTGGCCTCCTCTCCGTTAGCTTGAAAGATGTAAAGGACCTTTGATGATGTCACAGCATCACATGGCCCAATCACCTGCTCCATCACTATGGTGATGGAGCATGTGATTGGTCCATGTGACCACGTGACATCATCCAAGGTCCTTAAGCACTATCCACAGCCTGAGGATAGTGATTAAGGACCTTGGATGATGTCACATGGTCACATGGACCAATCACATGCTCCATCACCATAGTGATGGAGCAGGTGATTGGGCCATGTGATGTGACGTCATCACAGGTCCTTTAGATCATCGATGCTGCAGGGAAAGAGAGGACAGATCGCGACTACGCGATCAAGTGGCTAAGGTAAGTTAACTTTTATTATTTTTAACCCCTTCCTCATCATTTAACAATGCATTCTTTATTAAGAATGCTATTATTTCCCTTATAACCATGTTATAAGGGAAATAATAGAGATTGAGTCCCGTTGCTAGCAGCAATGCGGGAAAATCGCAGCGCATCCGCACTTGGTTGCGGATGCTTGCGATTTTCCCGCATCCCCAGTCACTTCTATGGGGCCTGCGTTGCGTGAAAAACGCAGAATATAGAACATGCTGCGATTTTCACGCAACGCAGAAGTGATGCGTGAAAATCACCACTCATGTGCACAGCCCCATAGAAATGAATGGGTCCGGATTCAGTGCGGGTGCAATGCGTCCTCCTCACGCATTGCACCCGCGCAGAAAACTCGCCCGTGTGAAAGAGGCCTAATTGTGAGTATAAGTGTGCATACCTAGATAGCTGTCAGTCACTAATAACAACGGCTCCCTGTACCAATAGGTATTCACAGAGCTTTCAAAAAAAACATTTCAGATTGCATTGCATTTTGTGGTGACGGGTCCTCTTTAAAGCTGCCATTGTGTGATTCTGAAATCATCGTGGCTGAAAAGTCGAAGTCTGGCTCAAATAAATAGCTGTAAATTTATACGGGATAAAGCACCACCTGTTATAAAATGGCCCATGGCTCCCTTTAAAGGGATATTTAGATTTTTCCATTTTCAGCATCAATTGACAGTCAACAACACAGGTTAGAACTTACTATCAGTGATTGTGCAGTTCCCCAAAAACTGGGTACTTGCAAACAGTTTTTGTTATGGAATATTATTTAATGTGACTTAACACCCAGCGCCGTACATGTACATCATGGTGATCGGATGAGTGCAGGAGCTGCGCCTGCCCGATCAGCGACAGGGGTCCGGCAGTCACTGATAGCCGGAACCATGCTGTATGCGCCGGCATCGGTGAAATCACCGGTGCTGGCGCATAAACCCCTGCACGGCAGCGGTTAGCGCTAACTGTGGCATGTATGGGCTTCAGACATGTGCGGGGTGGCCATTGGGTCTCCGCACTGCTATGACGAGGACCCAATGCCTTAATTAGGCATTGTGGCTGCCTTTCGGGAGAGCCTGTGAGATCCAGCCCCTTTAAATAAAGTTTAAAAAAAGAAAAGAATAGTTTCAAGTAAAAAAAAGCATCCTTTTCCCAAAATAAAGTAAATTTAGAAAAAAAAATAGACATATTAGATATCGCTGCATTCAAATTGACCGACTTTATTAAAGTATTACATGACCTAACCCCTCAGGTGAGCACCGTCAAAAAAATAAAATAAAGACTGTGCTAAATAAACAATTTTTTTGTCACCTTATATCATTAAAAGTGCAACATCATGTGATCAAAATAGTACCAATCTAACCGTACACCTCATCCCGCAAATAATTAGCCCCTACCTAAGACAATCGCCCAAAAATTTAAACAATTATTGCTCTTAGACTATGGAGACACTAAAACATTATTAAACGTTATTATGTAAAACTTAAATAAATTTTAAAAAAGTAGACATAGTAGGTATCACCACGTCCATAACAACCTGCTCTATAAAAATCCGTAACCTAACCCCTCAGGTGAACACCGAAAAAAAAAAAAAAAACGGTGTAAAAGCCATTTTTTGTTACCTTATATCACAAAAAGTGTAATGGCAAGTGATCAAAAAGTTATATGCACCCCAAAATAGTGCCAATCAAACCATCATCTCATCCAGCAAAACTTATACCCTACCTAAGATAATCGCCCAAAAAATCAAAAAAATTATGGCTCTCAGACTATGGAGATACTAAAACTTGAATTTCTTTTTGTTTCAAAAATGATATCATTATGTAAAAATTACATAAATAAAAAAAGTATACATATTAGGTATTGCCACATCTGTAACAACCTGCTGTATAAAAATATTACATGACCTAACCCCTCAGGTGAAAAAAATAAAATAAAAACAGTTTCAAAAAAGCAATTTTTTGTCATCTCACATCACAAAAAGTGTAATACCAAGCGATCAAAAATTCATATGCACCATAAAATAGTACCAATCAAACCGTCACCGTCATCTCATACCCAAAAAAATGAGCCCCTACATAGGACAGTCGCCCAAAAGATAAAAAAAAACTATGGCTTTCAGAATATGGAGACAGTAAAAAATCATGTTTTTCAAAAATGCTTTATTATGTAAAACTGAAATAATTTGGTATAAATACATATTTGGTATTGTTGCGACTGTAACAACCTGCTCTATAAAAATACCACATGATCTAACCTGTCAGATGAACATTGTAAATAACAAAAAGGGTAATATAGAGCAACCAAAAATCATATGTACCCTAAAATAGTACCAACTAAACTGCCACCTTATCCTGTAGTTTCTGAAATGGGGTCTTTTTTGGAGTTTCTACTCTAGGGGTACATCAGGGGGGTCTTCAAATGTGACATGGCAGCTTAAAATTATCCCAGTGAAATCTGCCCTCCAAAAACGATATGGCATTCCTTTCCTTCTGCGCCTTGCCATGTGCCTGTACAGCAGTTTACAACCACATATGGGGTGTTTCTGTATACTACAGAATTAGGGCAATAAATATTGAGTTTTGTTTGGCTGTTGCTTTGTTAGCAGAACAAAAATGGATTAAAGTGGAAAATCGGCCCAAAAAGTGAAATTCTGAAATTTCATCTCCATTTTCCATTAATTCTTGTGGAACATCTAAAGGGTTAACAAAGTTTGTAAAATCAGTTTTGAATACTATAAGGGGTGTAGTTTCTATTATGTAAGCCTCACAAAGTAACTATTTTTGGAGGTATTACTATCTATTATAAAAGTAGAGAAATAGAAATTTGGAAATTTGCTAATTTTTCCAGATTTTTAGTAAATTTGGTATTTTTTTAATAAATAAAAATGAAATTTTTGGACTCAATTTTATCACTGTCATGAAGTACAGTGTGTGACGAGAAAACAATCTCAGAATGGCCTAGATAAGTAAAAGCATTTTAAAGTTATTACCACATAAAGTGACACATGTCAGATTTGCTAGTTATGGCCTGGGCAGAAAAGGTAAAAAATGGCCCGTTCCTTAAGGGGTCAATGCTATTTAATATTTTATTTTAAAAATCGCTTTTATTGGCGTTTTGAAGGTACATCATTATATCAACAAGTAAAACATGTACAAGACAATAAGATTCAGTATCATACAACACGAAGGATTGATTGCAATAAAATCATGGTTGTAGATCTGTGATCAGTGGTGCACCCAGGAGGGTGGTCCAACGGGTCTGGACCCCCCCCTAGAACCATTCATTTTTTATCTTATTTTAAATCCTCCAGGGCCGCACCACCGATCGCACAGGCGGCACGGCCCTGGTTTTATTTGCACTGCGGCAGGGCACAGGAGTGCATAGTTCCCTGCCCCGCCGCTTATCACCACTATAGGCTTCGAGCCGAGTAGGCCTGAGACCTAAGTGGTGGTAGAAGCACAGCGCCACGCAATGACATCATCGTGCGACGTGCGCGATGACGTCATCACGCATCTGAGTCGCGCGACTGCCTCATCCTCCAGGACATAGGTAAGTGTTGGCCTGTTTTTTTGTGTGGTTTCTTTGTTTTGTGTGTTTACCTGGGGAAGGGGGAAGATGGCAATTTGGGGGAAAATTAATGGCACAATGGGGACAAATGGGGGGTAAATTAATTAATATGGGGCAGTTTGGGGGAAAATAAATGGATGCCCATAAGGCGGGTAAATTAATTAATATGGGGCAGTGGGGGGCGGCAAATGGATGGCAGTGTGGGGCCAAATTAATTAATATGGGGCATCTAGTGGCACTGGCACCATAGGAGCATTATTTGGGGGCTCTAAAGGGGACTTTTTAATGGCAAATTATGGGGGGCACTAGAGGGGAGAGTGGCACTATGGAGCATTATTTGGGGGCACTATGGGGCAGTGGAGCACTATGGGGGCATTATGTGGCTCTCAAGGGGACTTTAAATGCATATTGTGGGGGGCACTATGGCACTTTTTACTGGCACATTATTAGAGGCACTATAGGAGCATTATTTGGGGACACTATGGGAGAGTGGAGCACTATGGGGAAATTTTGGGGCTCTAGTTTTTACTGGCACATTATAGGGGGTCTGAATTCACAGATAATGAGGTATGCGTCTCAAAGATGTAGGATTTACGGAAAGCAAAGGGACACTAAAACTACACTTTATTGTTACATTTAAAAACAGGGGAAGATTCCTGTTCAATATAAAGAAGACCAGGGTATGTATACACATCAAAGATACACAAATGCATGTCCTGGGACTTATGCAGTGAGGTCCCTGGAGTGCATGGACCAAACATTGGAGGTGTCAGGCATCAGGTGTGAGACAAATGGTCAAAGAAGGCTGGATGTGGCGGCCTGCTTGCTCAGTAAGGTGAGATTGAGGGCTAATTTTTGCCCCAAAAAAACAAACGTAGGTATTCTCAACCAGCCAGCCACATGCAGCAGCTTCACAGGAGGTGCCAGGTGTTCATTAACCCGTACACCTAACAATAAAGACCCAGGAAAAAACCAAGGATCCCCACCAAAGGGAGGAGAGTATTTGTAAGTATTCCCCTGGGGGGTACCATGGAGGGAATGGAGGTGCAAAACCCCCAAAAAACACTCAGGGGGATGCACACAATCCCAAAGGGAGATGCTGGGTCTAAAAACCTAGAATTCTCATAGACTGGCTGTAAAAGGCTGCCCACTTCTCAACGCGTTTCGTCTAGAAGAAGACTCATCAGGAGCAGAGACCCTACCTGCCATGTACACTAAAGAGCAAGAGCTGTACCACTGGCGTGGTGACAGCGTCGGCGCTAGTTCGGCCGTTAATGTGTATACAGGTTAATGAACACCTGGCACCTCCTGTGAAACTGCTGCATGTGGCTGGCTGGTTGAGAATACCTACATTTGGTGTTTTTGGGCAAAAATTAGCCCTCAATCTCACCTTACTCAGCAGGCAGGCTGCCACATCCAGCCTTCTTTGACCATTTGTCTCAAACCTGACGCCTGACACTTCTAGTGTTTGGTCCATGCACTCCAGGGACCTCACTGCATAAGTCCCAGGACATGCATTTGTGTATCTTTGATGTGTATACATATCCTGGTCTTCTTTATATTGATCAGAAATCTTCCCCTGTTTTTAAATGTAACAATAACGTGTAGTTTTAGAGTCCCTTTGCTTTCCGTTAATCACCTTATAGGGGGCACTAAGGAAGCATTTTTTTTTAACTGGCACATGGGAGACACTATAGGGGAGAGCAGCACTATGGGGCATCTGGTGGCATTTAGAAGAGGCATTTTTAACTGCCACATTATGGGGGCAATATAGGGGAGAGAGAACTATAGGGGCATCTTGAGGCATTAAGAAGGGGAATTTTTAGTGGCACATTTTGGGGGCATCTGGTAGCACTAAGCAGGGGGATTTTTTACTGGTACATTTTGGCGGGCACTAAGAAGGATCATTTTTTTACTGGCACATTATGGGGAAGAAGAGTAGGGGCAAAAAATTGTGGGCCCTATGGGGAATGGGGAGAGGAGCACAATGGAGGCATGTGCTGGGGGCACTAAGATGGGGTATTTTATACTGGCACATCATGGGGGCAATATGGGGAAGGGGGAAAGGAGCAATATTGGAGCATTTACTGGGACACTATATAGGTGTATTTTATAGTGGCATACATTATGGGGACATTAGCTGAACTGTGGGCAATACGTGGGGGTATTTCTTTTTTTGGCATATTATAAGGAAAAGTATTACTACAAGGGGGCATTATGGTGAGCTTTACTTCTACTACTGGGGGGCTATAGGGAGCATGATTACTAGTATGGGCACTATGGGAGCATTATTACTACTAAGTGTGCTCTGGCAGGGAATTATTTCTATTGTGGCATTTTGGGGAGCACTGCTATTTTGGTGGGCACCCTGGCACAGTATCAGCTTAGCACAATCACTTTTGGGGACATTATGTTTATACTACTAGTGTCCAGGATACCATGCACTGGGCATAGCTAATAGGAGACGCAAAAAAAAAAAAGTTAATTAGCGCACAGGCTAATTACACAGGCTAATGCAAAGTGACTGGGGAGGAATGATCGCTACCACAGTCATTCCTCCCTCATTCAATTCTATTGATTATCGGTAAAACATTCCTGATTACACAGGGGATGTCCTGACAATAATTGTACATCTTTCATCCTCATAAAATATGCAAATTATCCGGCAAACAAGTGATTCCTTGTTTATCAGCTGATCAGCGGCACGATTATACCGGCCAGATATTAGAAATGAGCTCTCCTTTGAAGACTTGTTCCCAGTAATTGTCCTGAATATAGTGCTGTGTAACAGGGGATTAGAGATAAAGTCAGTCATTTGCTGGAGAGGTGCTCCGGGACCGGAAAATGGACAAGGCTGGCATCAGCACAAAGCATACCCGGGCAAGTGCCGGGGCCCACAGCTCGTGCTGGGGATTACTACTGTAAAGGGGGCACAATGGGGATTATTGCTGTGAAGGGGGCACAGATAGTGCTTTACAACTGTGAAAGAGGCACAGAGAGGGCATAACTACTGTGAGAGGGCACAATATGGGCATTACTACTGTGAGGGGGCACACTTCTGTACAAAACTACTGTGAAGGTTGTACAATGAGGGCAATACTACTGTGAGGGGGTACCATTTTTTTTGCTCCCTGCTCCACCATTGAGCCGCCAGCGCTCTACAGCAGCAGCAGCATGATGTCCTCACACATCTTCCTGCTGATATGTGTAGGAGGAGGAGCGGGGCAGGCTGAGAATCAGCCTCTGCTCCTCCTACACAGCAGCGCGATGTGTCACAGTATCCTGCTGTTGCAAATGGGCAGTGCAGATCATGGGAGGGGCAAGGTGATTGAGGTGAGGAGGATTGGGCATAACCACTATAAAGGCGGCACTGGGCACATATGTTGGCATATCCACCATAAGAGGGCACATATCTTGGCATATCTACTGTGGAGGGGGCACACATCTTGGCATATCAACTATGAGGGGGCACATATTTTGTGATATCTACTGTGAAGGGGGCACATATCTTGGCATATGTACTGTGATGAGGCACATATCTTGGCATATCTACTGTGAGGGGGCACATATCTTGGCATATCAACTGTAAGGGGGCACATATTTTGGGATATCTACTGTGAAGGGGACACATATCTTGGCATATCTACTGTGAGGGCTGCACATATCTTGGCATATCTACTATGAGGGGGCACATATCTTGGCATATCTACTGTGAGGGGGCACATATCTGTGAGTAGACCTGAGGGACTGAAACACTGGGTAGAAAATAAAAGTAGGCACATAAAGGACTGATTAACTTTTAACTTTTTTATTTTTTGGGCTACCAAAATAACTTTTGCAGCTTTTTATTACATAAGACAGGGCTTTTTAATATATTTTTTTTAGTTTTATTATGGGGAAACTGTACAATTTTTTTATTCAAACTATAGTTCATTAATTAAATATGCAAATTATTATAATTAGTTCCCTATATGTGTTGGATCGTTTTATTATACAATATGTATAGTTTCACATGAATGGGGTGAAAATTGTAACACTGGGTTCAGACCTGAGCGTTTAGAAGCCTAGCGTTTTATGCGCGTTCAAGATGGGCGTTTACGGGCGTTTTTTTCAAGCGTTTTGGTAAATAGTGTAGGCGCGTTTGACGCGCGTTTATGTGATTGACTGCATAGTTGGCCAATGACCTATAATATAGTTTGGCCAATCTGAGTGCTTTAGAGGTGTGACATTCCATGGTGGCTGATTCAGCATGTTGCAAACTTTGTAAAACGCGCATCAATAGGCGCGTTTTACGCTGCACAAACGCCCGAACAACACGCCTATCGCGTTTCCCATTGAAGTATATTGGCACCAAACGCTCGAAAAAAGCCCGAATTAACGCGAACATACTTGCTTATGCGTCAGACGTTTATAGGCGCCTACGAACGCGCATAAAAACGCGCAAGTGTGAACCACCCCCATTGGAATGCATGGTTCCTGTACTGTTGTGCGTTTTTATGTGCGATCGAACGCGGCGTTTTACGCGAAAGTGTGAACTGAGTGTAATGGTTTTGGTTGGTGTGGGTGTTTTTTATTTTATATATTTTACAATTTTTTCTTTTTTTTTTTTACTTTTTTTTTTAAATATATTTCTGCTACAAAAAGACCCTTGGAGGACACTGACTTTTTTTTTCCTTTTATTTGTATTTTATTTATTTTGTATTTTTATTTTTTTATAATCACTTTATTATTTATTTTTAAAATGTATTTTTGCCGCATAATATGACAGTGAACAATTTTATTTAGCACTTTTTCCTTTTTATAGTTTTCTTTTACTTGGATTTTATTTATTTATTTCACATACCGGTATATATTTTTTTACTTTGTTTTTAATTTGTTTCGTTTTTTTTACTTTTAATATATATATTTGACACATAATTTGGCCCCAAAAGGTTTGGGGACAAATTTTTTTTTTTTTTTACACTATTTCCACTGTAACTGGAACATCCAAAGGAGCCCCAGTTACAGGGCAAACCAGCCAATGGGGGGTGGGGGTGGGGGGCTTTGTACAGGGCAGAGCTGGTGAGGCTCTGCATTCCTCTGCCCCTGACACCCAGCGATCATGTGATCGCCTGGTCCACCTGCAATTGTGCGGCGCTCGGGGAAGAAACACAGCTGATCTCCGGGGCCCACAAACCATGGCTCTGGGGGCCACATGCGGCCCGCGGGCTGCAGGTTGTGCACCCCTGCTCTAGACGGTACAGTTGATCTCCTCTGTTGATCCAATGTTGAATTGAGGGAGAGTCTGTCTGCTTCCAGCATGTGGCTATTAACAGTCTAGCTGTAGCTAGCAAAGTCTGGCATAGCACTTGTAGGTGTTTAGAAGCCAGAACAAAATCTAAATAGACACAATTTTGGGGATACTGGAATCATCATTTTGCAGAGGTTAGATAGTAGCTTGAAAATCTCTATCCAGTATGTTGCGATTTTAGGGCAAGTCTACCATATATGACCATAAGAGCCTATATTGCATCTCGAGCAAGTGGGACTGATGTCTGGAAACATTCAATGAAGCCGCCGTGGTGTGTAATACCATTGAGTCAGTAATTTATAGCAATTTTCCTGCAGTTTGACACACCTGGACACCCTGATAGGATCTGATAACAAGGAAACCACCTCTTGTTCTGTAAAAGGAATCCCTAAGGCCTCTTTCACACGAGCGTGACAGATTAGGTCTGGATGCATTCAGGGTGCGATCAGGGAAACTCGCACCATTTTGCAAGCAAGTTCAGCTAGTTTTGTCTACAATTCAGTTCAGTTGTTCATTTTTTTCCTCGCGGGTGCAATGCATTTCGATGCGTTTTTCACGCGCGTGATAAAAAACTGAAGGTTTACAAACAACATCTCCTAGCAACCATCAGTGAAAAACTCGTTGCACCCGCACTAGCTGCGATTTTCACGCGTGTACACAGACCGATTCAGTGTGGGTACTATGCGTTCACATCAAGCATTGCACCCGCACGGAAAACTCGCTCGTGTAAATGGGGCCCAACTCTTGGTCCCAAAAAGGGCTATTTTTTGGGACCTATAAGACATAGTAAAATGTAAATCTTCTTTCTGGATTCTCTACTTTGTAGTGTCAGAGACCCAAAAACAGAGAGCTTTGAGATGGCTGAGGAAAACACGTTTTTTAATAAAATGTAGAACATGGCCTGAATTAAAGGGTAGAAAGACAAGCTACTGATGGGTTTGCTCTTAAGCTTGTATAAAATGGGATGTCATCCTCGGGGCAGATAGACAAAAGAGGAGTGTTCAATGTTTTTGCTGTGTCTGTCAAAGTTGCCCAAAAAGTCGGTGAGGATGTGCAAACTGCATTTTGGATTTTCATAAGGGTAGGGGGATGTGGTGTTAAACTAGGTAGAAACTTAGAGTCTATGCAAACCTTTGCTGTATAGTGTGTTAATATGCTGGTACTGCTAAGCATTGTGCGAACTAGGGAGCGGTCTAAGAATAGAAGTGATCGCAGAGGAATGTTAGACATGGCATCCTCCATGGAAATGTCAATCCGCCCCTTAGGAGCACGGAGCCAGTCCAAACAACAAGAGAATATACTATCTCTATGGTAGTTACATAGGTCAGGGATCCCCACACCTCCTTTTTTAGGTTGTTAAATAAAGTATTTATGAGGCAACCTGGGTCTACCCATCCCCAGAGGAAGGATGAGAAAACACCCTGCAGGCGCTTGAAAAATGCTTGTGGAATTGGGATAGGTAAAGCTTGTAAATAATATAGCACCTTGGGGAGTAAGATGGTTTCAAGGAGAGTCCATCGGCCGAACCATGAAACAAAGGGTATTTCCCAGAAACCTAGCAGGTCCTCCAAGATCTTTGGCAAACCCTGGAAATTAGCTGAGAACAACAATGAAAAATCCGGAGTAAGTTTTATTCCAAGGAATACTACAGACTGAGTGGTCCATTGGAATGGAGTAGATTGTTGTAAGCTAGCCTGCAATTGGGAAGCTAAAGAAACATTAAGAACAATTGATTTGGAGAACTTAACTGAAAAATTGGAGAGGACGCTAAAGATCTGGAGAAGCGACATGATCGCTGGGAAAGCCTGTTCAGGGTTCGCAATAAATAATGAAACATCAGCGAACGCTGCTAATTGATGTGTATTTGGTTCAAAGAGGAACCCCTTCACCTCTTCTATTGGGTTCAACCGGGAACCCCTTCACCTCTTCTGAAAGCCTGAAGGCCAGTAGAAGTGGTTCGATAACAAGAACAAAAAGCAGCAGGGACAACAGGCAGCCTTGGCGAGTCCCATTGGATATATCAAATGGAGAGAGTGCCATTACCGGGACTTGTGCTGTTGGGTTATTTTACATAGCCATCACTCCACGGTCAGAGATTCCAAATTTAGACATTACCTGGGACATAAATAGCCAGCCAGCTCTGTCTAAAGCCTTTTAGGCATCCATGCTGAGTAAGACTAAGGGCAATGCGGAACTTTTAGCTGATTGCATAGGTTGGATCACTCTTGCAATATTATTTTTGCCTTCTCTCCCAGGGATAAACCTCACCTGTTCTGGCAAAATGAGGCCTGGCAATTGGGAAGCTAAAGAAACATTAAGAACAAATGATTTGGAAAATGTAACTGAAAAATTGGAGAGGACGCCAAAGATCTGGAGAAGCGACATGATCACTGGGAAAGCCTGTTCAGGGTTCGCAATAAATAATGAAACATCAGCGAACGCTGCTAATTGATGTGTATTGGGTTCAACCAGGAACCCCTTCACCTCTTCACCTCAGGGCTTTTATTTGTAGGTGACATTTTTAAGACCGGAAGAGAAAAAGGGCGTTCTAGTTTTTGGGCCTGTTCTGGTTGCAAAGTAGGCAAGTTTAGTGTTTTAAGCCAGTCCTGGATTGGCTGGGTTTTGCTTTCATGTTGAGAAAGCGTCAGTGGCTCATGTAGGTTATAAAGTTTACTGTAGTATTCACAAAACTGCTTCACTATTAAACCAGTTTTGCAATATTCCTGGGAGTCGGCAGATTAATTAAGGGAAATAAAAGAGGCTGCTTTCCTCTTTTTTATTTGAGATGCTTTATTACCATGGGCATGGTACTTAACCCCTTAAGGACCGGGGGTTTTGGGATTTTTGCGTTTTTGTTTTGCGCTCCCTGCCTTCCAAAAGCCATAAAATTTTTATATTTCCGCTCACATAGCCATATGATGGCTTGTTTTTTGCGGGACAAGTTGTACTTTTTAACGCTACCATTTATTTTTGCATGTGATGTAGTGGGAAACGGGAAAAAAATTCCAAATGGGGTGAAATTGCAAAAAAAAAGCAATTTCACCACAGTTTTACAGGTTTTTAAATTACAACGTTCGATTTGCGATAAAACTGACTGGTTAATTTTATTCTTCAGGTCAGTACGAATCCGGCAATACCTAATATGTATAGTTTTTCTTGAGTTTTGATAGTGAAAAAAAAATTAAAAGTGGGAATTTTTTTATTTAATTTTTTTGTCGCCATGTTTTGACCCCTATAACTTTTTTGTAATTATGCGTACGGAGCAGTGTAGGGGCTCATTTTTTGCGGGGCAATCTGAACTTTTAATTGATACCATTATGGGGTGCGTATGATGTTTTGATCACTTTTTATTCATTTTTTTTTAGGAAATTAGCCATTTGGACGCTTTCTTTCCGTTTTTATGTTTACCGTATGGTGAATATTTTTTAATATTATTATAGTATGGGCGTTTTCGCACATTGCGACACCCATTATGTGTAATTTTTTTATTTTTTTATTTATTTTATTTTCATTTTGGGGAAAGGGGGGTGATTTGAATTTTTATATTTTTTTTATTTTATTTTATTTTTTAAACTTTTTTTTTTGTTTTAACCACTTTCTTATAGTTCCCACAGGGAACTATAAGATGCAATCATCAGATTGCTATTCTCATATATTCCAATGCAATAGCATTGGAATATATGAGAAAATCGCATATTTCTTATGGAGCCTATTACAGTCATAGGCTCCATAGGAATACTATGTAGTAACCTAGGCTTCATTCACAGAAACCTAGGCTACTACATGCATGCCCGGCTCCCTTGTGGCCATCAGGGAGCCGAGCACAAACCGAAAGTGAAACTTTCGGTTTTGCGCTGATCAGATGCCGTGGGTCAGGATTGACCACGGCATCTGAGGGGTTAAATTTCCGCGATCGGCATCGCTGCCGGTCACGGACATGAGCTGCGGGTGTCAGCTTGATGATTTAAGCGTTTACCCGCAGCTCATGCGCCCGCTCCGTGCGGGAGCGGGCGCCATCTTTAAAGTGCGGACGAAGGGCGTACATGTACGCCCTTCGTCCTTAAGGGGTTAAAAACAGCTTAGCAGTCTGGCTATTCAACAGGTTTTTCAGTTGTGATCTTAGGGTGTCCAGGTGTGTCAAGGTGTCCACAGCCAGAGATCTATTGTGTTGTAATTAGAGTTAAGCGAACCCGAACTGTATAGTTCAGGTTTGTACCGAATTTTGGGGTGTTCGGGACACGGCCCCGAACCCAAACATTTTCTAAAAAGTTCGGGTTCGGGTCCGTTGTTCGGCGATTTCTTCCCGCTTTCTGAAGGGCTGCACAGCAGCCAATCAGCAAGCGTTTTACTTCTTGCCCTAAGAAGCCATCACAGCCATGCCTACTAAAAGCATGGCGGTGATTGGCCAAGTGCAGCATGTGACCCAGCCTCTTTATAAGCTGGAGTCATGTAGTGCCGCACGTCAGTCTGCTGAGATTAGAGCAAGGTTGCTGCTGGTGCGATCAGGGACAGAATAGGGCAGAAATCTGAAGAACCTGTGCAACTTTAATCCACAAGATACAGCACATAGAGAGGGAGGGAGCATCAGCAATCCAACATTTCTGTACCCAGCCACTGCCAGGGAGATTTTTTTCTGTTACTGAGGTGGGGGTCGGCGACCATTTTAGGCACTGCAGTGTACTGCATGTGTGCCAGCCAGCCAGGGAGATCAGCTTTACCCTATTTTGTAGCTCAGTGAAGGGAAAAAAACTTTTTTTTTCTGGCTGCTTTTTTTTTCTGGCTGCTTTTTCTGGCTGTCCCCTATATTGCCTTTTGTATGTTTAAGGGGTGACATAGTCTATTTGTCTAGCCTGGGATCTGTGGTGCCACAGAGCACTTTTGTATACTATGCACTAAAACATATATACCATTTCAGCTATCAAATAGTGCATCAGTATATTTTACTTAAAAAAAAGTGGTCATCCTGATCCACCAAGCCTATTTTATACCGCCAAAATATATATTTGACATACAATGTTATATAATGCATTTGTGAATTTTGTTGACCAAATCTGTGTTCTGGGTCCCCAAATCTGGTGTCCATACATAGTATAAATATCTACTGTTAATGTACAGCAGTTAAAAACTGCATTTTGGGGTTTTATTGAATAAAGCCATGTTTTAGGCCGAAAAAACTGTTGTGCATCCGTTGTTTATATAATTATTTCCAATATATAGCAGTTAAATACTGCATTTGTGAATTTTGGTAACCAAATCCATGTTCTGGGTCCCCAAATCTGGTGTCCATACATGGTATAAATAACTACTTTTAATGTACAGCAGTTAAAAACTGCATTTTGGGGTTTTATTGAAAAAAGACATGTTTTAGGCCAAAAAAACTGTTGTGCGTCCGGTGTATAAATAATTAATTTCAATTTTATTACAAAAATACTTGTTATTGTTCCAGAAACCACTTGTGCATACAGCGTACCCAAAAGATGTTTTACATTTTCACATAGAAATTGAGAATCAGTGTATTTTGGGCACAAAAAACATTCTGGGTCCAAAGAGCATTTTTATGACACGGGCACTGCCTTAGCGAACGTAATTGCCGACTAGTGGCAGGTAAATTGACACCGGAGAGAGACCAATCTTTCAACTTGGTGGGTGAACGCAAATAATGAGGAGAACATCAAATAGGGATGTGGGCATGGTCGTGGTGGTGTTGGTGGAGCTCCTGTTGCTGGGAGAGTACGTAGCCGTTCAGCACCAACTACCGCTCCAAGTCAAACACCTTCATCTGGTGCGAGTAGGCGACAGAATCTGCAGCGTTATTTAATAGGCCCAAATGCCGCTCTACGGATGGTGAAGCCAGAACATGTACAGGCGATAGTAGATTGGGTGGCTGACAGTGTCTCTATATTTCCTTCAAAGTATCCAACACCCAATCCTCTGCAGAAAGCTCAGAGTTGGCACCTACAGCCCATGCCCATCAGTCTTCCACCTCACCCCCTTGCAAATCAGCCAAGCAGTCAGAGCCCCAAATCATGCAGGAAAGTCTTATACTTTTTGATGACTCTGTTGGCAGGGTTTCCCCAGCCCATACACGTAGCCCTGCCCCAGAAGAGGAAGACCTTGAATGCACTGATGCTCAACCACTTTTGTGCAGGATAAGGACATGGGAATACTGCCACAAAACGTCTCTGATGATGACGAAACACAGGTGCCAACTTCTGTGTGCAGACTGACAAGGAGGGCAGGGGTCATGAATGGGTGGGACCGAGCACACCAAGGCCTGCTCCAAGGAGTTCATTGGCATGGCAGTTCTTCACACAATGTCCTGACGACAAGACACAAGTGGTTTGCATGTTGTGCCATCAGAGCCTGAAGCGAGGCATAAACGTTCTTAACCTGAGCACAACCTGCATGACCAGGCATCTACATGCAAAGCATGAACTGCAGTGGAGTAAACACCTTAAAAACAAAGAACTCTCTCATGCTCCTCCTGCTTCCTCTTCTGCTGCTGGCTCGGTCTCTCCCTCCACCTCTGGCATCACCGTGGCACCTGGTGACCAGCAAACAGAGGATGTTCCACCAACACCACCACAGACGACACCATCACCAAGCATCTCCCATGTCACACGGCAGCATTCAGCTGTCCATCTCCCAAACATTGGAGAGAAGGAGGAAATACCCACCTACCCACCCTCAAACCCTGGCCCTGAATGCCAGCATTTCAAAATTACTGGACTTTGAATTGCTGTCATTCCGTCTGGTGGAGACGGACTGT
Organism: Bufotes viridis; assembly: GCA_033119425.1. NCBI lineage: Eukaryota > Metazoa > Chordata > Amphibia > Anura > Bufonidae > Bufotes > Bufotes viridis. Next base: position 46,069,876 of record CM065596.1, on the reverse strand, counting down.
TTCAAACAGCTGATGGCGGTGGCTGTCACCCAGTACGTTGTTCCCAGCCGCCACTACTTTTCCAGGCGAGCCGTCCCTTCCCTGCACAACCAAGTGGAGGATAAAATCTAGTGTGCGCTGTGCAACGCCATCTGTGGCAATGTCCACATAACCACAGATACATGAACCAGTAAGCATGGCCAGGGTCGCTATATCTCCCTAACTGTACACTGGGTAAACGTAGTGGCGGCTGGGCCCGAGGCGGATATCGGTTTGGCGCATGTCCATACACCACCGAGGATCGCAGGGCATTATTCGTTGCCTCCTGTTGCTTTCTCATCCTACTCTGCATCATCCTCCTCCTCCTGTACGTATGACTAGCATATCTGCAACAATTCCATCCTGTGGCCTGAGCTGTCAGAAAATTAATAGCCATAAGATATATAAATCCTGTTTTTGGCCTCATTTTATAATATAACTTTTATATTTTTGAAAAGTTGCCTATATTGGATTTAAAAAAATACCAGCCAGCTTCAGCTAAACAGCAAGTTAAAATCAGATTATTATATATAAATGCAATTTATGCAAGAAGTATCTAAGGGGTATTATCTCCATTGTCCCTCACAGATTCTACTGGTATACTTTGTATCTATGTATCATAATTTTTTTTTCATGAATCCTTGTTTAATAAAGTACCTTATTTCCATAACTGTTGGTGGTTTTCTTTTTCGTCTTGTCATTTCCTGTAAAAACCGCTTATTCAGATATGCAAATGAAGATCTTAGGAGCCCAGAGGGGCGTTCCTCCTTTAGCAAGGAGCCCAGGAACGCCCCCCTGATGTGCCGTGCCCGCCTAAAATTTTAAAAAACGAACGCCTATAATCTGTAAAATTGCCTCCCAGAGGCAGCTCCCCCCCCCCCCCCCTGTCAGCTCCTCTCTGTGCGGCAAATATCCCCGCTCCGGCTCTCGCCTGCATCCCAAAATCTCGCGCAGGCGCTGTGCCAGCGATTGCCTGCGCCTGCGCGCTTCCTTCTCACTGAGGTAACATCGCTCTGGAAAGCGTCACTGGGCATGCTAAATTAAGGAGCCATACATATAAGAACATTCTTCTAGGTAGAATATTGTTTTTGGCTACAGTTAGAGATGAGCGAACACCTGGATGTTCGGGTTCGAGAGGTTCGGCCGAACTTCCGGAAAATGTCCGGGTTCGTGATCCGAACTCAACCCGAACTTCATCCCGAACCCGAACCCCATAGAAGTCAATGGGGACCCGAACTTTTGGGCACTAAAAAGCCTGTAAAAGACTCCCGGAAAGGGCTAGAGGGCTGCAAAAGGCAGCAAAATGTAGGTAAATCCCCTGCAAACAAATGTAGATAGGGAAATGAATTAAAATAAAATAAAATAAATAAAAATTAACCAATATCAATTGGAGAGAGGTCCCACAGCAAGGAATCATGCGTCATCATCCACCACTGGAGAAGGCCACTCTCATTTATTTGGGACCAGCACCCAGACAAAGGATACAGGTCCCACAGCAAGGAATCATGCTTCATATCAACCAACACCGGAGATGGCCACTCTCATGTATTTTGGACCAGCACCCAGACAGAGGATACAGGTCCCACAGCAAGGAATAAGGCGTCATATCAACCACCACCGGAGAAGGCCACTCTCATTTATTTTGGACCAGCACCCAGACAGAGGAGAGAGGTCCCACATCAAGGAATCATGCGTCATATCAACCCCCACAGGAGAAGGCCACTCTCATTTATTTTGGACCAGCACCCAGACAGAGGATACAGGTCCCACAGCAAGGAATCATGCCTCATATCAACCACCAACAGAGAAGGCCACTCTTATTTATTTCGGCACAGCACCCAGACAGAGGATACAGGTCCCACAGCAAGGAATCATGCCTCATATCAACCACCAACTGAGAAAACCACTCTCATTTATTTCGGCCCAGCACCCAGACAGAGGAGACAGGTCCCACAGCAAGGAATCATGCCTCATATCAACCACCAACGGAGAAGGCCACTCTCATTTATTTCGGCCCAGCACCCAGACAGAGGATACAGGTCCCACAGCAAGGAATCATGCGTCATATCAACCACCACTGGAGAAGGCCACTCTCATGTATTTTGGACCAGCACCCAGACAGAGGAGAGAGGTCCCACATCAAGGAATAAGACGTCATATCAACCCCCACCGGAGAAGGCCACTCTCATTTATTTTGGACCAGCACCCAGACAGAGGAGATAGGTCCCACAGCAAGGAATCATGCCTCATATCAACCACCAACGGAGAAGGCCACTCTCATTTATTTCGGCCCAGCACCCAGACAGAGGATACAGGTCCCACAGCAAGGAATAAGGCGTCATATCAACCACCACCGGAGAAGGCCACTCTCATGTATTTTGGACCAGCACCCAGACAGAGGATACAGGTCCCACAGCAAGGAATCATGCGTCATATCAACCACCACCGGAGAAGGCCACTCTCATTTATTTTGGACCAGCACCCAGACAGAGGAGAGAGGTCCCACATCAAGGAATCATGCGTCATATCAACCCCCACAGGAGAAGGCCACTCTCATTTATTTTGGACCAGCACCCAGACAGAGGATACAGGTCCCACAGCAAGGAATCATGCCTTATATCAACCACCAACGGAGAAGGCCACTCTCATTTATTTCGCCCAGCACCCAGACAGAGGATACAGGTCCCACAGCAAGGAATCATGCTTCATATCAACCACCACCGGAGATGGCCACTCTCATGTATTTTGGACCAGCACCCAGACAGAGGAGAGAGGTCCCACATCAAGGAATAAGGCGTCATATCAACCCCCACCGGAGAAGGCCACTCTCATTTATTTTGGACCAGCACCCAGACAGAGGAGATAGGTCCCACAGCAAGGAATCATGCCTCATATCAACCACCAACGGAGAAGGCCACTCTCATTTATTTCGGCCCAGCACCCAGACAGAGGATACAGGTCCCACAGCAAGGAATCATGCTTCATATCAACCACCACCGGAGATGGCCACTCTCATGTATTTTGGACCAGCACCCAGACAGAGGATACAGGTCCCACAGCAAGGAATAAGGCGTCATATCAACCACCACCGGAGAAGGCCACTCTCATGTATTTTGGACCAGCACCCAGACAGAGGAGAGGTCCCACATCAAGGAATAAGGCGTCATATCAACCCCCACCGGAGAAGGCCACTCTCATTTATTTTGGACCAGCACCCAGACAGAGGAGATAGGTCCCACAGCAAGGAATCATGCCTCATATCAACCACCAACGGAGAAGGCCACTCTCATTTATTTCGCCCAGCACCCAGACAGAGGATACAGGTCCCACAGCAAGGAATCATGCTTCATATCAACCACCACCGGAGATGGCCACTCTCATGTATTTTGGACCAGCACCCAGACAGAGGATACATGTCCCACAGCAAGGAATAAGGCGTCATATCAACCACCACCGGAGAAGGCCACTCTCATGTATTTTGGACCAGCACCCAGACAGAGGATACAGGTCCCACAGCAAGGAATCATGCGTCATATCAACCACCACCGGAGAAGGCCACTCTCATTTATTTTG